>JBBPBX010054656.1:0-23385 GCA_038048925.1 Garcialebias charrua | reverse complement strand
TTTTAAGAACAAGGGTGATGTACAGAGTTGTAGCAACTACAGGGGAATTAAGTTGATGAGCCACACAATGAAGATCTGGGAGAGAGTTGTGGAAGGAAGGCTTAGACAAGAGGTGACTATCTGTGAGCAGCAGTATGGTTTCATGCCAAGAAAGAGCACCACAGATGCCATCTTTGCTTTGAGGATGTTGATAGAGAAGTACAGAGAGGGTCAGAAAGAACTCCATTGTGTGTTTGTGGATTTAGAAAAAGCATATGACAGGGTGCCAAGAGAAGAGGTGTGGTATTGCATGAGGAAATCTGGAGTGGCAGATAAGTATGTTAGACTGGTACAGGACATGTATGAGGACAGCAGGACAGTGGTGAGATGTGCTGTAGGAGTGACAGATAGCTTCAAGGTGGCGGTGGGATTGCATCAAGGATCGGCTCTGAGCCCCTTCTTGTTTGTTCTGGTGATGGACCGACTAACAGATGAGGTCAGGCAGGAATCCCCATGGACTATGATGTTTGCAGATGACATTGTGATCTGTGGTGAGAATAGGGAACAGGTGGAAGACAACTTGGAGAGGTGGAGGTATGCACTTGAAAGAAGAGGAATGAAAGTCAGCCGTAGTAAGACAGAGTACATGTGTGTGAATGAGAGGGAGGCCAGTGGAACAGTGAGGCTACAAGGAGCAGAGGTCACAAAGGTGCAGGACTTCAAGTACTTGGGGTCCACTGTCCAGGAAAATGGGGAATGTGGTAAAGAGGTGAAGAAGAGAGTCCAGGCAGGATGGAGTGGATGGAGAAAAGTTTCAGGAGTGATTTGTGACAAAAAGGTGTCAGCAAAGGTCAAAGGAAAAGTTTACAAGACAGTGGTGAGACCAGCTATGTTGTATGGTCTGGAGACAGTGGCATTGACAAAAAGACAGGAGAAAGAACTGGAAGTAGCAGAAATGAAGATGCTGAGGTTCTCCTTAGGAGTGACAAGGATGGATAAGATCAGGAATGAGATCATCAGAGGTACAGCACATGTTGAACAACTGGGAGATAAAGTTAGGGAGGCCAGACTGAGATGGTTTGGACATGTCCAGAGGAGGGACAGTGGGTATATTGGTAGAAGGATGTTAGAAATGCAGCTGCCAGGAAAAAGACAAAGAGGGAGACCAAAGAGGAGATATATGGATGCAGTTAGAGAGGACATGGAGGTAGTTGGAGTGAGGACAGAGGATGCAGAGGACAGAGTGAGGTGGAGGAGGATGACTCGCTGTGGCGACCCCTGAAAAGGGAAAAGCCGAAAGAAGAAGAAGAATATAATAAAACAAAAACAAACAAACATAAGAAATTGTCATAACTTACGTGTGCATGTAGTCAGCTGGAGGCTCTCAACACATTTAGTCAAGTATTAGAGAATTCAGTGAGGCCTAGGTCAGAGGATATGGACATCAGAGATTGTAAAATAAATTCAAATCATGCAGGTAACAATTAATGAAGAACCCCAACTGACATAATTAGAAGTAAAAGCCAAAATACTGTATATAAAATGACCAATAAATACACTTGAAATGCATCAATTAAATTAAAAAAAGGAGAACTTTACCTCATGTTTTATAATTTAATTTACCTTCATATTTATTTTTATGCTTTGTTCCAATAAACTTTACATACTGTTTTTAAAAACATATTTTTGTGTTCCTTTTTACTTGTATCTGCATTTGTGCCTCCCAATATTTATATTGTAAATATTTATTTATTTTATATTTATTCCCCCAAAAGTCTTTTTATTTCCATGTGTTTTTACACTTCTCTGTCACCCGTTTTTACTTCATCTTATGTATTTCTGTCTCATGATGTAAATAAGGTGGGCAGAGCTTCTTGGGTCAGCTCCACTTCTATTGGTCAAAAAAACAGGAAGGAGCAGGATCCATGTGTAGATCTACTGTGCATGAAGCAGAAATGCATAAGGTAAAGTCAAAACAGGAGACATAGAAATGTAAGACCCATTTAAAAAAGAAAAACTTGTGGGAAAAAAAATATAAACAATAATTGAATATAAACATTAAAAGGCACAAATGCATCTACAAGAAAAACAAAAATATATATTTTAAAAATACAGTAAAATGTAAATTATAAGCAGAAATATATAATTTATTGGAACTAACCTGGAAAATAAAAAGGTCAATTAAATTATATAACATGAAGTAAATTTCTCCTTTGTAATTTAATTTGTGCATTTTTAGTGTATTTATTAATTTATCAGTCCATTCATATACATGCTTTTACTTCTAATTATGTCAGTTTTGATCTTCCATAACAATGAACATACCAAACAATGGAAAACAAAAACCAAAGTAGCCAGCACTTACCCATTACAGGGTTGGCCTCACAGGTACTTCTTTGTGTACAACTGGATCCAGAAGCTTTAGGTATTTTTCTCCCAGACTAGCCGAGGGAAAAAAAAGACAATGTAGTACTGAAATGTGTGTGTATACAGTATTTAAATGTTAAAATTTACAGATTATACCTGACAACAGGTCCAGAGGAAAATGTTGGAGCAGGTAGGTGGGAGACCTTTAAAACAAAAGTACATTTACTCTTAAAGTACAAATGATATGGTTGCAGACGTACTAACCAAACCAGCAACCAAGATGAAGTTGAAAAAGTATGAAATGTTTGTTTGGTGTATGAAGAATTTATTTAGGTTTGAAACATTAAGAGCCTGAGGGAGTTACCCAAAATGTGAGCAAGTGGGGGTGTTGACATTATGAATGTTTTTGTATTGCTCTCATTTTGTTTGAATTTGTTTTTCTTTATAGGCTTGTTTTGTATTGGATGCTCAGATGCATCATGTGACTTTTAATTTACTGCACCTGTGCAGCTTTAATTAATAAAAGGTGTGTGCTCCTTCAAACTCTGGGTGAATGAAGTGGAGCAACATGAAACCAAACCATGTTCAAGCGTCACGTTTAATGCTGAGAGCAAAGTGAACTCTGTTAACAAAAAATCAGTGTCTTAATTGCTTTACTCAAACTACCGGTACTTAGAAATTACCTCTCAATGACGAGTGGCTCACTTTACCGCAGTTCTCAAGGCTAGGTTCTGAGTCTGATCCAGTTGTGTCAGATGGGGTTGGATTGAAGAGCTGAGAGCAGAGAGGCACAGCTGATCTCTGACAACCTGCAGAATCAAAGAGAACATGTGATAAATCTTTAGTTTCTGTTCTACATGCATCACTTTGATGCTTCCATCAACTTAGAGACAAATAAAGAGCATTCAAACCTAAAGATTCGCATCAACAAGGGACAAACACCTCTGCTGTGTTACTGTGAACAGTTTAGCACCACCACCACCAAAGTCTGGCACTCATATTAGCCTGCCTGTGTGTCTGTTAGCAAAATATCTCATGTTCCAGTAAATCTTTAATGAAACTCTCAGAAAGTAATTGACTCTCAAGACCTCGTGAATGAGATATATCTTCCTTCAGCCTCTTGTTTAAGCAGCTACAAAAACAGTATGTTGCTGAAATACGTATTTAAAGTAAATTAGTATTTCAGCCTGGCTGCGGTTATTGTTCTGCTGGCTAGTGAGCGCATGTGTGTTAACAGACATGCGACGCAAACAGCGTGAGGATGCGGGGCCTGTCTCTTTGAAAAACCATCCAGGAACTAAGCCAAAAAAAAAAAAAGCGTAGCATATATGAGAAAGTTAATTCTCAATAGTCCAGGTATCAAATCCGCTCATTCTCAATCAGTTCATCTGGACAGTTTCTTTTTAGCAGAAACGTTTCACCCTCACTCCAGAGGGCTTCCTCAGTCAGAGTAGTCCAAAGCATATATGGCTTATTTAAACGCTAGAATAACCTAACCTGCAGTGTTTTACTTGCCTCAAATTATCTGCCTCAGCAGCATACACGACACACCCGTTTTAGCTCGTTGTTAGCTTAGCTTTTAGCAACAGCAGGTTTTGTTCATTCAACTGAACAGAGCTAAAAAAGCTAGCAAATAAACAAAACCGAACCGACCTTCAACTTCCAACTGAATGTCCAGTCGTCGTCCAGAGTCTGACCAGTCGACGTCTAATAAAAAGCAAGTTTTACGAGCGCTGAGTCCAACACAACAACAGCTTCTTGTCCAACAGTTGAAAGGAAATGGCTACATTTGAAAGAAGCGCGCGAAGCAAGAGGCGTTGATTGGTTGGATATGATCACATGCTACTTCACCCGATAAACAAGAGTGGCGTTGATTGGTTAGGACAAAGTTCACATGCAACCTGACAAGCAAGAGTGGCGTTGATTGGTTGGGACGTACATGATCACGTTCTACCCCCAATAACGCATGAGACCACAAACAGAAAAATGGTAGAAAGCAAACACGCCTGGAGTAACGCAGAATAAAATTGAATAATGATAATAATAATAATGATGATAATAATAATACCCTGATGCATGCTCAATAATAATAATAATATACTATATATATATATATATATATATATATATATATATATATATATATACAACAATATAAAAAAACAGCTCGAGCTGTTTCAAAAAACTGACAAAACGTTTAAAACAGAAGTACTAAAAATAAACCAGTGTGAAAATACTTTGTGTAAAATATCTTGGCCAAAAGTTTAAACATAAGTATAGATTAAGTATACTTAGACTTTTAGTTTATTTTTAGTATAAGTCAAGTATTGTGTAAAATAAACTTGGCCAAGTATACTTTTGATAAGTACCTAAAAAGTATACTGAAAGTATACTCTTATTTTTTTAGTTTAAAATTAGTGTACTTTAAGTATACTTGCATATACTACTTTTTGGTAAGGGATCACTTCTCTCAGTGCTGCGTCTGTTGCTTAAAAAAAATAAAGCCAAGGAAGGCGCAGTTGGCTTGCAGTCTGGGACCAGATCAGAGCCAGATGCCAGTCTTTGTAAACCTCTGAGGCTGGCGCATTCGGTCTGCAGGCAAAAACCGGATCAGAACCACACCCAGCGCAGGTGTCAGTGCAGCTCATGATCTCAGAATCGGGGTGGAACTGGCACACAACACCACGCCGTCTCTGACTGTTATGCGGATCTGGCGACTTGTAAACGAGCCCGGTAAGGAGTTGGCTCAGAGTTGTAAACCGCATCTGACTGTTATGCGGATCTGGCGACTTGTAAACGGATCCGGCCCAAATGTAAATGCTGTCTGGGGAGGTATCTGCGGGTCGGGCTGGCGGTGCCTCTCTTTGGTTCGGTTGCGTGCCTGAGAAGGATGGTGGCTGATGAGGGAAAACTTTCCCCAGACCAGGTAAGATGAAGCACAACTACCTTTTCTAGAAACACGTTACATTTAATCTTATCTTCTCAATACAAGGCTAAAATGAAACTGTTAAGCACCAAAATGGAGTGGTGGAAGGTAAATAAAACATACATGTATAGCATAATAAAGCATGACAGAGTTAGCAATACAGGCACACTACTGGTCACATGCTCACTTGGATGTGGTGCCCTCTCAAGCCTGGATACAAGAAGTAATTAGTACAGAAAGGGTTCATGCCATCGTATTATCCTCTCCTGCTGCAAGTTGGCCCTCAGCTGTTATAACTGAAAGTTATGCACCATAACTCATGTTCCCTGAAGGAGGGAAGGAGGTGCAACACTATTGCTATGGGAAATTGCACCCCCGCGTGATTACCTGAAGCAATACATTCACGCCTTTACGGCAGGGGGCGTCAGCGTCACCCCAGAGGCCCCGCCCTCTGGGTACTTAGACGCGGACGCCCATCCAAACGGTCTCCAAGTGCACTTCACCGAGCTTCAGCATTGAAAAGGGCCAACTGTGTTGCACCTCGTTCCCTCCTTCAGGGAACATGAGTTATGGTGCATAACTTTCAGTTCCCTTATCAGTCAGTCACTCGTGCAACACTATTGCTATGGGAACGTAATTCATTCACGCCCTTGAAATGCTCAGTAAAATGCATACTTGTGAGAACTTCAGCCTTATACATCAGGCGTTTTGGCTGTTCCCTACTCTGGGTTAGAGAGTACAGCCTGAGTGACGTCATATGCAGTGACATCCAAACTATAATGCTTTGCAAATGTGTTCGTTGAACTCCAGTTTGTAGCATCACAGATATTTGCAACTGGTACGCCCTTAAAAAAGGTACCACGAGGCCGCTAGGCCTCGAGTGGAATGGGCGTGTACCCCAGAGGGCACCTGTTGACCTTTGTTGCTGTAGCCCTCTCGAAGGCCTTGGTCACCCAGTGTGAGAGACGCTGCTTTGAAAGGGCTCCGCCAGCAGCTGGACTGGCAAAACATACGAACACCTGGTTTGATTTTCTCCAACTGACAGTACTTTCAATGTAAGCACTTAGGGCCCTGACAGGGCAGAGTGCATTCCACCTCCTCTGTCCTTCAGAGAGGACAGGGTAGAGAGGAAATGTTGAGAAACCAAAATCCAGACTTCTGGGATATAGAGTTGGAACTTTTGGCACGTATAAAAAAAATCAAAGACAGATATGTTCCTGTCTTTGATTTATTAATTTTTTTGTACATCTACCTTATAATGTTTTTGCTACTTTTTGCTACTTTTTCTTTTTCTTTTGTTTATTGTTTAATGTATTTGTATCATTGATGTTCATCATTCTTTAGTTTGTAGCAGGTCGCTTTCGTAAATGAGCCCTCGAAGCTCAATAAGATTTACCTGACTAAATAAAGGTTGAATGAATGAATGAATGTATGCGGGGTTTGGACGCAGGGTGACCTTTGACCAGTCAGGGGCAAACCTAGTACACATTGGGTGTACAGAGAAAACGTGGAGGTCACCCACACGTTTAGCTGAGCAAAGAGCTAAGAGCAAGACAGTTTTATAAGATAACAATTCTATCTTAATGCTGCTAATAGGCTCAAATGGAGGCTCACAAAGAGCATCCAGGACTAACTGTAGGTCCCAATCAGGGGCCAAAGTCCTGCTGGGGGGTCTTTTCCTCAGTACGCCCTTCATGAAACGTATCATGAGAGGGTGAGCACCGGGTGTTTTACCCCTCCAGCCTTCTTGGCATGCCGAGATGGCTGACAAAAACACCTTAATGGTGGAAAATGAGCAGCCTGTCTCCAGCAGGTCCTGTAAAAAGGTGAGGAATTGGACCACGTCACAGGAATATAAAATAATATTCCTCTCCAGACACCAAGCCTCAAAAACACGCCATTCACGAGCGTAGAGAGTCTGAGTTGACCGTGCTCTGGCTCCTTGTATCGTGTTTATGACATTGCTGTGAAGGCCAGAGACCATCAGCCTGTTCCTTTCAGCGGCCAGGCTGAGAGCTGCCACAGTTCTGGACGTGGGTGAAAGAGTTGCCCGTGGGCCTGAGTCAACAGGTCCGGGCCATGGGGGGGCAGCTGTCACAGTGTTCCTGACAACAGTGAGAATATCTCTGGGAACCACGGTTTCTGTGGCCATCTGGGGGCTATTGATATCAGGGAAAGAGCTCCCTTGCTTACACGTTCCAATGTCACCTGAATCAGAGGGACGGGGGAAGACGCGTAATATAGCGCCCCTGCTGGCCAGCTGTGGGCCAGGGCATCTACTCCCAGCGGCGCGTCTGTTTCCTTCAGAGAGAAGCACAAAGCGCAGTGCGTGCTGGTTTTGCATTCGAACAGATCGACGGATGCCCGCCCGTATCGTGACCAGATCTGGTCCACGACCCGTGGGTTCAGCTTCCATTCTGAGGGTAACAGCGGTCCTCTTGAGAGGGCGTCTGTCCCATGGTTTGTCTCGCCCGGGACGTATGTCGCCCTCAGGGACAGTATTCTGGGGCCGCACCATGTGAGCAGCTTGTGTGTCAGACCGAGGAGGAGTCGGGATCTTGTCCCTCCCTACCTGCTGATATAGGACACTGTTTTCCTGTTGTCTTGTTGTCTGACTTAAACAGGACATGCTGTCCTGCAATCAGCTCCCTTTTTCTTTGAAAAAGTGTTTCATTGACAGGTAAACAGCCTTCAATTCCAGGAAGTTGATGTGTAATCTTGCTTCCCATTGTTTCCAGAGTCCTTAGGCGTTCTGGTTTCTGCAGACTGTTTCCCATCCTCCCTTTGAGGCAGTCAGACACTCTGAGCTGATCAGAATCCTCCCTGCACGCCTGAGTGGGGGCAGGACGTGTTTGTTTGTTTAGCCATATTTGCAGAGCACGTATTTTAATAGTGGCTGTGGCACGCAGGGAATGGCTGCTGCCAGCCGGCCCAAAAATGCGCTGGCAGAGCTTGAGGGACCCTCTCTGGCCCCGTTGAAAACGTGCCAGACAGAGGCGTATCGAAGAAATACGCTCCTCTGAAAGTCGTGCTCTGTACGACATGGTGTCGATCCGTACTCCAAAAAACACGGTAGTCTGGGATGGTTTCGGATTGCTTTTCTGCAGGATACATTTGTTTGTTGATCCATATCTGCAAAGGGCGTATTCTTAATAGGGCCCGGGGCACACAGACAATAGCTGCTGCCAACAGGTCCGAGAGACTCTGGCATAGCTTGAGAGGCACTCTCTGGCCTAGCTGGAACGTGCTAGGCAGAGGTGGAGGGCTGAAACCCATGCCTCTGAGAGCCTTGCCCTGTACAGTGTGGAGTTGAGCTGTACTCCCAGAAATACGGTAATCTGGGATGTCTGCTGTGTCCAGGAATGGACAGATTGTCTAAATAATTCAGAACTCTGACCTTTTAATCCCTCAGCGGGGTCAGGGCCGCATCCAGGCATTTCGTGAATGCCCGGGATGCGGTCTTCAGGTCAAAAGGTACTGCCAAAAAAACTCGGACACGGAGCCCCTGAAGGCAGAGCGGAGATATTTTCTGTGGCAGGGAAGGATGTTCACGTGGAGGAAAGCGTCTTTCCGATCCATCGTGCAGAAGTAATCTCTCGATTGAACCGAGCAGATAGCTCGTCTGAGTGTCAACATTCTGGGTTTGCATGTCTTTCTTCTTCTGTTCAGATCCCGAAGGTCCAAGATAGGCCTCAAGCCCTGTTCCCATTTTGGGACCAGGAAGTACTCAGTGGTCTGAGACTTTATTGGCGTGTGTGAACGGCAATTTCTCTTTATTACACAAGCGTCTGAGTGTTCTTGTGTGTTTAAAGCCCCTTTCATAAGACAGCCCGATCCGTGTTTGATGCGTGTTCAAGTCTTCAACGAGCATTCATAAAAAGCAGGAACACGGATAGGCGAGTTGATTTAACTCGCCTCTGATGCGCGGATGAGCCGCACCACTTCATAGTATCAGGCCCGGCTTCGAGCCGCACAGACCCACTTGTGAATGCAAGATGTGGATCCGCGCTCAGAATACAGATGACATAAGTGTGCAACAGCAGGATTACAGTAATCAACAGGCACATTTATTAACAAGGAAATCACTCTTTTTTTCCTCTCTCTCCCTGAGCAGCGAGACACACATGTGTGTGTGCGCGCGCCTCCGTCTCTCACAGCGAAACGCACACACCGTGACACACATGTGTGTGTGCGCGCGCAAGCTGTGGACACCGCTCCACGGTGTGTGTAAGTTTCGCTTTTTTTTCCTTCTCTCAGCGGAGGAGGTGCTGTGCGCTGCAGCCAGCTGTCCATTTATTACTGAGGACATGTTAAAAAAAGACACGACAACTTGTACACGTCTGTCCCACAATAAAGACGTGTGGTCAAGTCCAGCTCTGCTCCACGCCTCCTTTGAAGCCGCGTTGCGGCTTCTTTTATGAACACGTTTCTGTGACGGGGACATATCCGCATTCAACTGTTGTCTTATGAATGACCCGAGGGGTATTAAAGCCGCACTGGTCTTTGCGGGAATAGCGTGCATCTGACTTATGAAAGGGGCTTAAATGTTCTGAACCAGCTAGTCTGTGCTCCTCTAACACAGGTACTGGTGGTAAAAGTTCGGCATTTTCTCTCCCTCTGTGAGTGAAAGCACCTGTAATGGTGCAGGGGCATCTCAGGGTCATGCAGGCCTCTGCTTTCTCCCTTCACCGCAGGAGAAGTACTGCGGTGACCCATGACTTCTGCACAGAGATGTGGCTTTTCTTTTTCTTTTGTTGGTGGCCCCCTGCAGCTCCTGCAGCTTTTCTGCCTGGTGGGCCTGTAGCATCGAGGCCACTCGTCCTTGTCCATCCACCAGGGTCCCTCGGGCCCTGACATGGTTAACGTCCGAGAGTCATCCATAGCCTCATAGGTGGATAAGCTTTCAGTGTCACGATGTTCTCGTCGTGGGTATAGGAAAACAACCAGTTAGCGTAGCTGGACAGGTAAGCTGAAATTCCTCCTCCTGGACTGTGCTGGTCAGAGAGCCTCCTTGTTAGCCGGGGCTAAACGTGGAGGTACTCGTGAGCCCGCTTGCGGTGCTAAACGGGCCATCGAGCAGCGCAGCATCGGTAAATAAACTTAGTTATGCGATGAACTCAACCGTCGATTCGGCTACACAGGATAGCGAAACATGCAAAACATGAGAAGGTTAGCTAGCAAGCTAGACCAAGCATTTTCACATACCTCACGATGGAGTCCTTCGTTGTCCGCTCGTAGCCGCGCTAATCGTGTTAGCAACGCTGATCGTCCACCCCATGTTGTCATGGGTGCTCCCGGTTAGCCGTGCTAACCGTGGGAGCTAGCCAGTTAGCAACGGGGTTACTCGATTTCCACTCTCCTTTCTCCGGGGTCATCCGCGAGAAAAGTGTTGAGTGTCTTCGCGTGTGGCATCCCTGAGCCAACCGGACAAGCCTCGTGGGTGTCCGTTACTGAAAGGGGATAGCCAGATCCGCTGAAGCAGGTTCGGGAGCCGGAGCTCTCTGGCCTGCCGGAGTTCTTCGTCCGAAGAAGTCCTCTCGCTGAGCTGCTCGCAGCTGCTAGCCTGTTAGCCTCGTTAGCTTAGCAGGTAGCATGTTGTGGAGCGGCAGAACAGCAGAAAAGAAAAGGCACGGGAGCTGGGGCTCGCTGGCCTGCTGGTCTTCTTAGAATTTTGGGTTTTTGCTTTACCTTCTCAGGAGCCATGGCTGAGAAGAGTCTAGCTCGTTAGCAGTGCTAACGTTGTCCGGAGACGTCTCCCTCGTCGCGTCGCTATCGCCGGCTCACCTGCTACTCGTTAGCAGGGTAGCGGTGTGGCGCAGTTAGCGCCGTCGAACGAAGCAACTGCGAAGAGAGAAGCTTCGAGGTTAGGAGAAAAAACGCTGGACTAGCTCTCGCCAGCCCAGCAATATGCAGGAAATTTCTCTGTACGCTCAGCGTAGGGAGCGAGCTCACCTCTAACGAGCGATGTGTTCACAGAGAAGTCCCACAAAGTTTCAGGTTTAAGTGAGGTGAAGGGCAAAAAGAGACCGTTTGGATGGGCGTCCGTGTCTAAGTACCCAGAAGGCGGGGCCTCTGGGGTGACGCTGACACCCCCTGCCGTAAAGGCGTGAATGTATTCCTTCAGGTAATCACGCGGGGCGCAATTTCCCATAGCAATAGTGTTGCACCGAGTGACTGACTGATAAGGGAACTGGCCCTCAAGATCAACCAAACTGACACTGATTTGGAGTTGACATATGAGCCAATCCCACATACGTTTGATTGGGGAGAAATCAGAGGCCTGACCATCCATTAGAAGACTCAACATGATGCAGGCAGTTCATAGACCCACTTGCTGGTCTTTAAGTGTCCCCTATCACCGAGCAAAGAGGGGAATTGGAAATACCCTCCAGCCATCTGTTCGTCTTATGAGCTTGATAACTTGAAAAACAAGTGAGGCACCAACTTTCATTTTGGTGTGTCGCTACATCTAAGTGTAAGAAAGTTCCTATCAACAATTGGGTTGTCACTTCAAAATCCAATATGGTTGCCACATATATACCATATGTCCATTTGTCTTGTGAACTGGCTAACTTGAAAAATAGGCTACATGCCAACTTCCATTTTAGTGAGTGGGTGCATCTAGGTCTAAGAAAGGTAACTACCATATCAAAAAATGGGTTGCCATGTCAAAACTCATGATCGCCACCACCATATATTATGTAAATTGTCTACCCCAATCATTTTAGTAATCTATGTTTTCTAGTTTTTGCATTGTTTAAAAGTATAGTTTCTTGAAATAGTTGGAGAAGCCAATGAGGTGGCCATTGATTTATCTATGGTGGCCAAGGTCAACATTGGCCACCCACTGGCTCCACCATTGCACCTGATGATGGATTGCCCCCTCTGCATATTGCACTCTGCTCAGCGCCACCACACCACAATGGTCATCCATGGCCATACAGAACCCTTTGGGAATGATATACAATGCCAGTCCATGCCTACTTTTTGCAGCACCACTCCAGATGTTTTTGTCTCTGTTCTGATGTTAATGCCAGCTCACCTATGGGACAGTCTGACTGAAGCCAGCCATCAAGACCCAGTTTAGGCTGGCATGGGATGTTGTAAAGAGTCCAGTACTTGCGTCCAGATGGCAGGCACAGATGTTATGGGGTTCTGTATTTCTTGGCGCACAATGCACCATGTGGGGTTACTTTCATGTACTTGTTGGTTACAACATCAAGCCATTAGAACATCTGTACTCCCCACATGACAAGCATATAAATGAAACAAAGTGACCCCAATCGAACCTGTCCAGGGATCGTCTCTGTCAATTCTTTCATGAAGCTACCATCTTTTCCCTTTGCTGTTCCACTAAAGGCAAACAGCTCCTTGCAAAATGAGTCAGTTACACACCCATTAACAGTCTGCATGTGGACCAGATCCAAACTGGACCATTCCTTCTTGGTGTTTGACTGTGTTTTTGTCAGCGAGATAGGCTGCATCAAAGTTCACACTTCTATTGTGCATCGTTTTTGCAAACTGAACCCTGTTTGTGTGTATATCTGTTGATCTCCAGGTGATCCTGACAGAGGCCCAGCCAGCATGCACAGGTGGGCCCCATATGGTATACATATGTGCAAAAAACATAGGCCCCAAAAGGTTTTGTCCACGGTTTCCATGGTGGCCCCACATGGGTTGGCCCAGATAGATTTTAATGGGCCCTGACTGGGTTTTCAGTGGGACCCATATGTTTAACTTAAATGAGACCCATGTAAAACCCATGTGTGTACCTTGAAGAATATCTACCTGGGACTAAACTGGGTCCCAACTGGGCTAAAAATATGGGTAATAAGTGGGTTTGTCCACGGTTTCCATGGTGGCCCCACATGGGTTGGCCCAGATAGATTTTAATGGGCCCTGACTGGGCTTTCAGTGGGACCCAGATGTTTAACTTAAATGAGACCCATGTAAAACCCATGTGTGTGCCTTGAAGAATATCTACCTGAGACTAAACTGGGTCCCAACTGGGCTAAAAATATGGGTTATAAGTGGGTTTGTCCACAGTTTCCATGGTGGCCCCACGTGGGTTTGCCCGGATAGACTATAATGGGCACTGTCTGGGCTTTCAGTGGTTCCCAGATGGTTAATTTACATGAGGCTCATTACAGACCCATGTGTGTTCTTACCAGCATAATTTATGTGTCGGATTTTCCGATCCAACCTGCCGAGAGCACGTATATTGCACCATACTCTGTGACTTCTGTCTTAACATTGTGTGAGTTACACTCAAAGAACACTCTGAGCCTCACAACAGATAATACCCAATCTTTAACAAGAGGCAGTTCTATAACACAGATGTCCTTCTGACTCATGGTGCAGCCCGGAACACTAAAATACTGCTAAACATTATGGGAAATCAACATAGTCCACTCCCCGTTTTTGATTGTGGCACTATGAGTTGTAATTCTTGTTGGCTTTGATCAACGGATACAGATTTAAACTATAATTGAACACTAATATACCGCTAAGCATGATGGGAAATCAACACGGTTCACTTCCTGTTTTTTAGTTTAGTTTTTGATTGTGGCACTATGAGTTGTAATTCTTGTTGGTTTTGATCAACAGATACAGATTTAAAATATACATTGAATTTATAAAAATATACATTGAATTTATAAATGTAAATTCAATGTACAGTTTAAATCTGTATCTGTTGATCCCACATTTATACCACTTGGGATAAATACAGTTAGCCCACATGGGCTTCCCATGCTGGGCCCATTATACCAAAACCACATGGGTCCCATATAATGATGTCCATTTCTGTCCCATTCCAAGTTAGCCCACATAAAAATGAACTGGGGCCTGTATATCCATGCCAAGGCTGAACCCATGTAAGGTTATACGACACTTATCCCACTTGGGGTCAATATAGTTAGCACACATGGGCTTCCCATACTGTGACCATTATACTAAAACCACATGGGTCCCATATCTTTGTGGACTTCACATCTGCCTTCAACACCATGATCCCCCAAACTCTGATAGACAAACTATCTACACTTGGACTAAGCCCCTCTATTTGTAACTGGGTACTAGACTTCTTAACAGACAGACCACAGTCCGTGAAGATCCACAACTTCTCCTCCTCCACCATAACCCTCAGCACTGGCTCTCCTCAGGGATGTGTGCTGAGCCCCCTTCTGTTCACTCTGCTCACATATGATTGTACAGCCACACTTCCAGGCTGTCATATTGTTAAGTTTGCAGATGATACAGCGGTGGTGGGATGCATTACAAACAATGATGAGTCCAGCTACAGACAGGAGGTGGAACACCTGGAGAGCTGGTGCAAAGAGAACAATCTTCACATGAATGTGAAGAAGACAAAGGAGATGATTGTGGACTTCAGAAGGAACAAACACACCCATGCCCCACTGAAAATAGGTGGGTCTGCAGTGGAAGTGGTCTCCAGCTACAAATACTTGGGTGTACACATGAATGATAACCTCAGCTGGAGCAACAACACCACCAGCCTGATCAAGAAAGGTCATCAGAGACTCTACTTCCTCAGACGGCTGAGACGAGCTGGTCTGAGCAGCCCAGTCCTCACCTCCTTCTACAGGTGTGCAGTGGAGAGCATCCTGTGCTCCAGCATCAACGTGTGGCATGGAGGCTGCACAGTTGAAGAGAGGAAAGCTCTGCAGAGAGTGGTGAAGGCTGCACAGAAGTCTGTTGGAGTCAGTCTCCCCACCATCACAGACATTTACACCTCCAGATGCAGGAAAAGAGCCACCTGCATCATGAAAGACCTCACTCATCCAGCACACTCACTCTTTGCCCCACTCCCCTCAGGACGGAGGTTGAGGAGCATCAAGTGTAGAACCACTAGACTGAGGAACAGCTTCTACCCTGAGGCTGTTAGACTCATGAATAAATAAAAATAAAATAAAAAATAAACACTGCAAAATATCACATCATACTGATGCTGATCTGTTTTCTTGTTGCTGTGTTCATCTGTGTTCATCTGTGACCATCTGCTCATACAAACTCATGTTCGTGCTGCTGTTTATTCCCACTATATTAAGCTTAGTGTATTACTAGTTGATGCTTTTCTTAGTTAGTTCTAGATGTTATTACTGTTTTTCTCTTTCATTTGTTGTTGGATGTAACTGGGACCTCATGTACATAATCTCGTTTTCATCTCATGTACCACATGCGGTGCAAATGACAATAAAGACTCTCTGATCTCTGATAATGATGACCATTTCTGTCCCATTCCCAGTTAGCCCACATAAAAATGTACTGGGCCTTATATATCCATGCCCAGGTTGAACCCATGTAAGGTGATCCCACATTTATACCACTTGGGATGAATACAGTTAGCCCACATGGGCTTCCCATGCTGAGCACATTATACTAAAATCACATGGGTCCCATATACTGATGCATATATCTGTCCCATTCCCAGTTAGCCCAAATAAAATTAAACTGGGGCCTATATATCTATGCCCAGGTTCAACCCATGTAAGGTCGGCCCACTCTTATACCACTTGGGATAAATACAGTTAGCCCACATGGGCTTCCCATGCTGGGCCCATTATACCGAAACCACATGGGTCCCATATAATATTGCCCATTTCTGTCCCATTCCCAGTTAGCCCACATAAAAATGTAGTGGGCCCTATATATCCATGCCCAGGTTGAACCCATGTAAGGTGATCTCACATTTATACCACTTGGGATAAATACAGTTAGCCCACATGGGCTTCCAATGCTGGGCCCATTATACCAAAACCACATGGGTCCCATATAATGATGCCCATTTCTGTCCCATTCCCAGTTAGCCCACATAAAAATGTATTGGGCCCTATATAACCATGCCCAGGTTGAACCCATGTAAGGTGATCCCACATTTATACCACTTGGGATAAATACAGTTAGCCCACATGGGCTTCCCATGCTGGGCCCATTATACCAAAACCACATGGGTCCCTTATAATATTGCCCATTTCTGTCCCAATCCCAGTTAGCCCACATAAAAATGTAGTGGGCCCTATATATCCATGCCCAGGTTGAACCCATGTAAGGTGAGCCCACATTGATACCACTTGGGATAAATACAGTTAGCCCACATGGGCTTCCCATGCTGGGCCCATTATACTAAAACCACATGGGTCCCATATAATAATGCCCATTTATGTCCCATTCCCAGTTAGCCCACATAAAAATGTAATGGGCCCTATATATCCATGCCCAGGTTGAACCCATGTAAGGTGAGCCCACATTGATACCACTTGGGATAAATACAGTCTGCCCACATGGGCTTCCCATGCTGGGCCCATTATACTAAAACCACATGGGTCCCATATAATAATGCCCATTTATGTCCCATTCCCAGTTAGCCCACATAAAAATGTAATGGGCCCTATATATCCATGCCCAGGTTGAACCCATGTAAGGTGAGCCCACATTGATACCACTTGGGATAAATACAGTTAGCCCACATGGGCTTCCCATGCTGGGCCCATTATACTAAAACCACATGGGTCCCATATAATAATGCCCATTTATGTCCCATTCCCAGTTAGCCCACATAAAAATGTAATGGGCCCTATATATCCATGCCCAGGTTGAACCCATGTAAGGTGAGCCCACATTGATACCACTTGGGATAAATACAGTTAGCCCACATGGGCTTCCCATGCTGGGCCCATTATACTAAAACCACATGGGTCCCATATAATAATGCCCATTTATGTCCCATTCCCAGTTAGCCCACATAAAAATGTAATGGGCCCTATATATCCATGCCCAGGTTGAACCCATGTAAGGTGAGCCCACATTGATACCACTTGGGATAAATACAGTCTGCCCACATGGGCTTCCCATGCTGGGCCCATTATACTAAAACCACATGGGTCCCATATAAAATTGCCCATTTCTGTCCCATTGCCAGTTAGCCCACATTAATCCTGTATAGGACCCATATATTTAGCCCAACAGGGCTCACAAAATGGGTTCCTTTATGGGATAACCATAGGGGTCTCATGCAGTTAGCCCAGATAAATCCCATGCCCACTCATTACCCAACTAGCCCACAATAACCCCATGTGGGGCCCAACTATGCATGTTGGCTGGGGGTTTACTCCACAGGGTTCCAGCGCTCCTTCTTTGATGAAGACGATCTAACAAGCATAGCTGAAAACGACGTCATCTATGCTTTCCAGGCTCCACCGCTGTACATCAGAGGGGGCTCTGCACGCATCTCAGGTAAAACCTGCTTTGTTTTTTTCCCCTTTTTTTTCCGGATTGATATCCACATTTTATTTTGGGTTACAGCAGAATATACTGTAAATTCTCTGATTTGGGGGACATTTTTCTCTACTTTCGTGTAGATCTGTCGGCAAATAGACATGATTTTAATAAGCTACCAAACGAAATTCAAAGGGAATGCATCCTTCTTAGAGAAGTCCTCGGGGAGCAGCAAAAGAAGTACATATAGCACACAGAGCGCTGCAAATTACATCCCCTGTGCGCAGATTTCCCTTGTGCCATCATAGTCCACTTTCCTCTCAGCTAGAGATGTAAATTGTGTGATCAGAACTAATTCCGTACATCGTGCCCTCCTATTTCTGTTCGGCTCCTGCGGCAGAATCTCCTGGCTTCTTCGTGTTTTGCTAGTGTTGATACAGAGACTCTAGATCAGGGGTCTGCAATCTGCGGCTCTGGAGCCACATGCGGCTCTTTGGTCCCTCTGTAGTGGCTCTCTCAAGCTTCGACCAAGACAAACACAAAACTGAATTTTATTGGTTGCTATAAAAACAACAATAGTTTTTGCTGTATTCTTGTCATTTCTTTTGCAAAAACTTTAACTTTTTGCTTTATTTCTATACTTAATTAGTTTTCCACAATTAAAAAAATACATAGGTCTGCATAGTTCATAGCTTTTTGTATATTTAAAAAACTATTTTCCCCCCTCTTTACAATAATCAGACCTTTTCATTTGTCTTAAATTGTAAAAATGTCAATAAATGTTAAAAAATCATTAGATATTTTTAGCTTTAAAATGTCACCCCTACTGGCCACAAAAGTCTTCTCCGACAGACTTAAAGTGGCCCATGGGCCACCAGTTGATAACCACAGTTGTAGCAGGTTGTTGTGGCTCTGGACACATTTAATTTAACAAACAAAGACGTAAAAATGGCTCTTTTGATCGTAAAGGTTGCAGACCCCTGCTCTAGATCAACACGCAACACTTTGTGTACGCAGCAGATTGTTCTGCCTCTCTCACTAACTTGTATTCCCTGCGGAAATACACGTTTCATCTTTGAAAGAATTCCTGAGATTTATGACTGTTTGGTGCGAAGTGAAAGCGATGCATTACCAGGAGCATTCGCAGCAGCCCTCGCTCTCCGTCTGGGCCCACACAGGATGCACCTGCATTTTGGCAGAGCTAAAATCACAAAATGTGAATTCTGCACATAGGAGAGACAAATATGTTTGCAGGATGGTGTGAAGCTGTTGCTTTTCAACAATACGTCTGTAGCTACAAACCAGTTTCATCACACATGTTTTATTCTTCCTATAGATTAAACTGCTATTACTTCATCTATCTTTGACTGGTTGAACTAATAAGAAAAGGCAAATCTTGGATATTGTTGGGCCAGAATTTAGATCTAGTCTATTAGCTTCAAAAGCTGCATAATTACCTTAATACATTAATATAAATAAATATTCTGAGCAACGATGCCAACTTGATCTGCTTTACCCTCTGTAAAGATACATATAATACAGGAGTTTCTGTTCAATACTGAGAACATTATTCCTGTAGTGAAGCATGGTGGTGACAGTGTCATGCTGTGGCAATGTTTTGTAATCAGCAGGGACTGATCAGAGGTAAAGGACAGATGGATGGCACAAAATAAGGATAAATTCTTGAGAGATTTGTTTCAGTCTTCTAGAGGTTTGAGACTGGGTCAGTGATGCACTTTTTAGCAAGACAATGACGGTAAAGACACTTCTAAATGACACTCAGTGGTTCACAGAGAAACAAGTACATGTTCTGGAGTGGTCCAGTCCAAGCTCAGACATTGGTGTAGTTGAGAATGCACGTGCATACATGATTGTTTTTTTTGGTGTTAAGTTAAAAAAATGTTCAGACAACCTTTTTTCCATGATTAACGTCATTAATCTGGAGGTATTTTGTGTAATTTCATTATACTCAAACTGAAAATCAGTTTAAACTCCAGGTTGTAACAGAATGAATATACATTCTCTGTTTGATTTGATGGGTCATATAGATAGATAGATTAAAACCAGCCCCCTTGATAATTTGAGGAAACTATGCAGTCTAACAAGGTTAAATCAGGTCCTCTGAACAGATTATGTGCTAATTCTGTGCTTATTCTTATGCTGTTTAAGAAAGTTCATGCTCAATAATCCAGGTACCAAATCCAATAATTCTCAGTCGGGTCATCTGGACAGTTTCTTTTTTATAGAAACGTTTCACCCTCTATCTGGAGGGCTTCATCAGTCAGAGGACATCCAGCAAACTGTTTCTCCCACCAAGAAGTAAACACCTTAAGTAGACCAACCAGTTTGCTGGAGCCAAGATGGTTTCTGGAGGCCGTCCTGTCTCTCGTCGACTCCTCCCAGGCAGGCAGCCACAGCCAAAGTGGTTCAACTTGCCTGCCTGGGAGGAGTCGACGAGAGACATCACATACATGTACACCTCCAGATGCAGGAAGAGAGCCACCTGCATCATGAAGGGCCCCACTCAACCAGCACACACTCTTTGCCCTGCTCCCCCCAGGAAGGAGGTTGAGGAGCATTAAGTGTAGAACCACTAGACTGAGGAACAGTTTCTACCCTGAAGCTGTTTGCTGATCTGTTTCATGTTGCTGTGTTCATTCGTACTCATCTGCTCACCCAGACTCATGTTCATGCTGCTGTTTGGCATATTGTTTTTGTACTAGTTCTTAGTGTGCTTTTAGTTGATGTTTTTCTTAGTTCATATCTTAGATCTTATTACAGTTTTTTTAACACACATTTTATACTTTTGTTGGATGTAACTGGGACCCTGTGTACACAATTTCGTTCCACCATATGTACCACGTGGTGTGAATGACAAATAAAGAACCTTGAATTCTTGAATCCCTGAATCCTTGAGTTTAGGTTTACTTGCATTCCTTGTTCAATTCCAGTCCAGAAAAACATTAATCTCTAAAACTACAAACATTCACTCTTCAAACCCCTCAGTGATGGGGGAACATGGACATACTGCTTGTTTATACAGTATTTTAGGTCTTGAGGACCCTGTAAATGTGCAGTCTTATACATGTGATACTAAAACAAAAATCTGTGAACCTGTTTTATGATGCTGCAATATATTTTTGTGGTCTCTGTTAAAGCTGGGGTATGTAAGATTGTAATGTAGTCTAACTTTTCAAACAATATATTTTTAACATATTTCTTCACTCTGTCACTATCTACTGACAAACTGATGTTAGACCAAGTAATCTCTGAAAAAAACTATAGTCCCCTTGCTTCTCTATCAGCATTTATAAAAACACTGAAAACACAGAGTGACCCGGACAATGACAGCCAATCAAAACAGAGTTGTTTGTCACGCCCCAACCTCACTTGAGTGACAGGTGGGGACCTGTCACTCACAGCCTCAGCGCAGCGGCTCGTTCTCATTCAAAGGATTGCAAAGCGATGCAGGACTGTTTTTTATGTGACATAAATGTATTAAATATCCCTTCTTCATCACAGAGCAGGACTTTTATTTAGTTTTTTTGCCAAAAGTCAAGTGATCGCTTTATCCTTCACTCACAGGAATGAGGAACGCTGACAGACATGAGGAAGTCACGAGCGAATTAAATCATGTCCAAACGTTGCTTCGTGAACCTCTGATGATTTCTGCTGGATTTTCTGTTGTTGGACAAGTGCGCCATGGTTTTATAATATTTTTAAAAGGTTTTATTATCATATAATCACAGAAATTTGCAGCGCAGAGAGAGGACATGTAGAGGAGGCGGAGCATTCCAGACATTCCAAACCTGCGCTGACAGAAAGAGGAAATCATGAGCGAATTAAATCATGTCCAAACGTTGCTTCGTGAACCTCTGATGATTTCTGCTGGTTCTTGTGATGTTGGACAAGTGCTCTATGGTTTTATTATATTTTTAAAAGGTTTTATTATCATATAATCACAGAATATTGAAGCGCTCCTCAGAGCACACACACAGCAGGGGGCGGAGCTGCAGAACCCAAGTTCACCAGAGAACAGACAGTCTCCCTCCCTCAGAGTCATATATGACTCTGAGGGAGGGAGCAGAATGATTTCACCTGCTGGAAATTTTTCTAAGTGCCAGGGCTTTCCAGAAATCGCAGATCCCAGCTTTAAACACATCTGATTGACATTCAGCGTTTCAAGGAAAGGGCCATGAACTGAATTTAAAACATTGAGACGTTAAAGGTTATAAGGCAGCATTAGGTAAGGAGATGATGTGAGAGAAAGAACATCGTACCCTTGGATTAAGTCAAAGGCAAACCGGTGATGGTGTGACCTTTTCCACTCATAGATCTTAATGTTTCCGCTGCGCTCTTCAAATTAATCCCCTACATCATCTTCTCACCTCTGCATATAAAATGTTCCATCCGTCTGCTCACCAAAGTCATCTCTATTTCCTTTGCCTTATAAAATCAGGTTGGAATTATTTATTGACCATTATTACTGAGTGTCTTCTGTCAATATTCATGCATTAGATTTGCTGATGCATCTTCTGAAGGTGTGTTAAATAAGATGCTGTGGGTCCATCAAACTTTTCCCCACTGTATAAAGACACCTCTCATAATGAAACTGTGTGTGCCTTTATGTATATACAGTATTATTAAAGGGATAGGTTAGAGTTTTACAAATTGGATTCTGTGAAAACGTTATAAAGCACAGGGTTTAGTTCTGACTGGATTGATGAGCTAATGGCTAGTCAGAGCAGGGCCAAGAGACCAAAGTGGATTGAGGCCATCTTAAAACTTTTCCAATTTTTTTTTAATTCATGCCATTTTATAAATCTTTACAGAGCAGTCAGTTTCACATTACATGGTTATTTTGACAGGATTTTTATGATCTTCCTGCAGGAAGTGCCCCCAAGCTGAACAGGAAGTACCAGAGCTAGCTTGTTCTGCTACAGTTTGCAATTGGAAATAACCATAAATGTCTTTGTAAAAAAGCCATATAATGTAAAATTAAGTTTATAAAATCACATTTAAAGTCTTTCTATGAAATATTGACAATTGACTCAAGATGGGTGTTTTCTGTTAGTGATCAGTCTTTTGTGTTTTTTGATTAGATTTATTGATGTTTTGTTATTTCTGTGTTTAGTTCTGTCATTTGATCTGTTCTTTGTCTTTTCGTTGTGCCAGCAATCACTTCTGCTCAGTCGATTTCTGCTCCATCTATCAAGCTGCCATTCCCAGTCACACTTCATCCAGGTTTCTTCCATCACAGCTGCATCCACTCTCCCCATCAACCTCAATTCATATAATCCATCTATTTCTCCTCACTCGTCAGTCGAGCATCATTGGCTTTTATACCACGTCCAGTCCTCCTTGTGCCTGTTTGTGGCTCCTTGGGTCTTGTCTTTGCCAGTATTTGCTGTCATGAAAACCTTTCATTTTGTTTGAAAAAAATAATGTAATTTAATTTTTTTAGGGTGTCAGTCTGCATCCTTGTGTCCATCCACCTCCTGAAACCGTGGCATTGAAGTTGTTTTAAAATTGCAACAATACTCTATAAGAATAAGAATACATTGTAATAATTAAAAACAATTTTCTCCAAACTATTCCTTCAAAACTCTAACTACAACAGGTAAGATATTAGATGCTCATAATCCTTCCACAGAACTCCACTTCACAATATTTGAACTGTTGATTTAAGGTTAAAGTAATTCAAGAACTCCAAAAGTCTCTTGACTTTGAGGACCTGCAAATACTGTGCAGTCCCATTGATCACTGAAAGGTTTGAACTAAAGGTTTGTAAGATCTACAGTAAATCATAAAAGCCCATGGATTAAAAAAGGTGGAAAGGCTTTCTGTTCTAATGGGGTTCTTGTTCTGTGCATTCT
>JBBPBX010054655.1:0-23385 GCA_038048925.1 Garcialebias charrua | reverse complement strand
AGTCTGGCCTCGTTTCCCGGCGGTGACAGAGCTCAGGGACAAAGCGGCAGAGGACCCAGCAAAGTTCAAGGCCCCAGTGACCGCTTTCACGGGAATCACAAGGGTCGAGGGCTTCACAGACAAGGCCTTCCCAAGGGTGCCACCTTTGGAACAGAGCCTCTCTGGAGTGTTCGGGGCAAAATCCGCCAGGGTGGACCACAGGCCCATTCCCGCCGGGCGCCACGACCAGACGGTACTTCAAATAACCGACCGCGCACACCAGCTAGCAGCCCAGGCGGGGGCAGCTAGCAACAACACAGCTCTCCTCGCCTATCAGATCTCCAAGCTGGCGCAAGACCCGAGACTGCCCGAGGATTTGGCGAGCGTGGTGGGAAAGGCGGCAGACGTCATCCTGAACCTCAGCGCCGCTTCCACGGTGTGTTGGGCGCGCGTGGGGATTGCAATGCAGATGGTGCACAGAACCACGTGGCTGAGACACGCATCCATGCCCGAGAAGCTACAGAAAGAGCTCCTAGAAGGACCCGTGTCCTCTGAGGAACTTTTTGGCTCGAACCTGAATGAACTCGTGGACAGGTGCAAAAAGAAAGAAGAAGTCGCCGAGACGGTGAGGAGTTTCATCTCCACGCACCAACCACCGCGACAACCGGACGGGGGAAAAGACCGCCGGGACCAGAAGCAGCCATCGTCTGCGGCGGGACCGCGGAATCCACAGCAGCCGGCTTTCAAACAAAAGCAGCAGAAGCAGCAGCAGCAGCAGCGACCGTGGGACGGTGAGCAACACGCTCCACGAGGCCGCGGCTACCAGGGCCGAGGCGGCTACCAGGGCCGAGGCGGCTACCAAGGCCGAGGGGGCTACCAGGCCCGAGGCGGGCAGAAGCAAAGCCCCTACAGCCGACCGCCTCAGCAGAGATGACTCGTTGCGGGAAGTGTGTGTAAAATCAATAAAGAGCAAAATGTTTCGAATAATGTTTTCTCTCATGCTTCGGGCTTGTCTGTCGGGCCGTATAACCCTTCAGCCGCACGACTACACATGCTTCCCACCACAGAAAAGCTAACCACGAGTAAAGAGAACTCAAACAAGGTAACAATTAAAAAATGTTTCATGCTTGGTGAACTCGCTAATTTTAACACTGAACCGGGTAATGAAACCCGTCCGCTGCTAAAAATAAATGACGCCGGTGCAACCACGAGGCTGCTCGGCAGGGGTCACAAAAAGCTAGCTAAACAACCAGACGCCATGTTGGCTACACCTCGTGTCACGCAGTCGACGCGGGGTCAATCCCACAGCGCACTGCTTAATGACACGTCACGTGTCGCGAGCCCGGCTCACGCTCAGGCGGCCGGGGCTACGCCTCAGCAAACGTTTAACTGGCGTTCCACGTACATGAGTGGCGCCACCTCTCTGCAAAGCTCCGATCGAGGTAAGAAAAGAAAAGCCACTCAATCTAACCAAACACCGCCCGCCAAAAGACGAACGGCGTCCAACGGGAGCACCGCTTCAACAGAGCGAGCGCTCCCCGGGTCAGCGAGCGCGTTGACGTCGGACGCAATGTCACGTCACGCCTCTGACGCATCGAGCCGCCCCTTTTCGGGCGGGGCCCCCGTGGGTTACCATGGTAACGGAGGGAGGCCCCATCGACTGGCTGACGCACATGATGCGCTCGAGACAGCAAGATCTCGCGCTGCCGCTGGGCAGAAGATACCAGCAGTGGCAGCAAAAATGCAGTTTAGACAGGTGGCTGTCAAAAATCATAAGAAAGGGTTATGCACTCCAGTTTGCTGCAAAACCCCCACCTTTCAGGGGAGTACTGGAAACAGTATTGTCAGACAAAAATCAAAACGCCTCCCTACTGTCAGAAATTCAAGAAATGCTGTCGAAGGGAGTGATTTCAAAGGTGGCAGAAGGAGACCAGAACAAAGGGTTCTACTCCCGGTATTTTCTCGTGCCCAAGAAAAAGGGAGGGGCGAGACCAGTCCTAGATCTGTCGATTTTCAACAGATCGATTCTAGTGAGAGGTTTTCACATGCTCACCATAAAACAGCTGCTGAGGAATGTGCACAAGGGAGACTGGTTCACATCCCTCGATCTGAAGGATGCTTACTGGCACGTGAGTATCATCCCACATCACAGGAAATACCTGAGGTTTTCCTTCCAGGGGAACCAGTTCGAGTTCAAAAGGCTCGTTTTCGGCTACTCGTTGGCTCCCAGAACTTTTTCAAAGTGTGTGGAAGCAGCGATACGCCCACTTCGCTCAGCAGGGATGCGGATCCTGTTTTATCTGGACGACCTGCTTCTGTTAAGCAGGTCGCGAGAGGAAGCAGTAGTCCAGACCAGGGTTCTAGCAGAACACCTGCGGGACCTGGGATTTGCTGTAAACTGGATGAAAAGTTCAGTAATCCCAGCACAATCCATTGTTTACCTGGGGGTAGAACTGGATTCACGCTCGATGAGAGCACGCCTGTCAGAGCAGAGGGCAGCCGATCTGACAGCACAGCTGAAGCGCGTCCAACCAGGGAAGGTGGTGACGGCGGCAGCAGTGATGCGCCTTCTGGGCCTGATGGCAGCTGCTCATGTGGTATTAAATTTAGGTTTGTTACACATGAGAACGACCCAGCGTTGGTTTACCAACCTGCGCGTGGACCCAGTGCACCAAAAACGCAGGATGGTGCTGGTCCCACCATCCGTGGGTCCAGACCTGCGTTTCTGGGGAAACACCCATATCCTGAGGGAGGGTGTCTCCATGACCACACCTACGTCTCACATCCCAGTTTTCACAGACGCGTCTCTGATGGGATGGGGGGGGACGTGCCTTTCCCAATCGGTGGGAGGGGAGTGGCCGAGCCACACCCACCTCCACATAAACGTTCTGGAGCTGATGACAGTCCAGAAGGTTTTAGAACATTTTATTCTACTAGTTCAGCAGCAACATGTACTGGTGCACACCGACAACCAGGTGGCAGCAGCGTACATAAATCGCCAGGGTGGGTCTCGCTCAGCTCAGCTGCTGCGCGTGGCCAGGCGGCTTCTCCTGTGGGCCCAACAGAACCTACTCTCTTTGAGAGCAGTCTACATCCCGGGAGTGCTGAACGTGGGGGCGGACATCATGTCGAGAGGGGGACCACGTCAGGGAGACTGGTCTCTCCACTCGGACTTAATAAATCAGATTTGGGCCAGATTCGGTCGTGCAGAGATAGACCTTTTTGCAGCCCGAAGCAACAGGAAGTGTGCACTCTGGTGCTCACTGAACCCAAAGGACGACCCCCCCCTGGGGGTGGACGCTTTTGCGCTCAGATGGTGGCCAGAAAAGAAGCTTTACGCTTTCCCACCAGTCCCTCTCATTCCAAGAGTGCTGGAACGAGTTCGGGAAGAGAAACTATCTCTCATCCTGGTGGCTCCAGAGCGCAATTATGCACCCTGGTTCCCGGATCTGCAACAGCTGGTAGTGGACAACCCCCTACAGCTGCCGTGGAGGGAGGATGCTCTCCTCCAAGCGGGAGGGGCGATCAGGCATTTCCCAGAAATAGGCCAACGCCTTTGGGCCTGGAAGCTGAGCGGTGCCGACTAACGAACTTAGGCCTCACCCCAGCCGTGGTCCGGACGATTCAGGACGCCCGCGCACCAGCCACAACCACGCTTTACGCGTCTAAGTGGGCGGCTTTTCAGCGGTGGTGCGGAGACAGAGGCATCGAGGCCATAACATGTGACATTGCCTCTGTCCTGGCTTTTCTGCAACTGCTGTTGGAGAGAAAGCTAGCCTTTAACACGATAAAAGTGTACGCGGCGGCCATTTCATCATGCCACGAGGGTTTTGCTAACGGGACGTTGTTCAATCACTTTCTGATGAAACGTTTCCTGAGGGGCGTTAGACGCCTTAGACCCTTGAAGCGTGACATCACTCCTCAGTGGGATCTAGCACTGGTTCTGGGCGCTTTAACCAAAGCCCCCTTTGAACCCTTAGAGGAGGTGTCAATTAAGTTTTTGTCCGTGAAAACTGCTCTTTTGCTGGCACTTACGTCGGCGAAGAGGGTGAGTGACCTCTGTGCACTCTCCGTAGCTCCCTCCTGTTTACAAATTAAACCCGATGGCAGCTCAGCGACTTTGAGGCCCAATCCGGCTTTTATCCCAAAGTCGCTCACCAGCAGTTTTAGATCTCGGACAATAACTCTGAGTGGTTTCCATCTCCCTCCTCATGCTTCAGAGGAGGAAGCCAGGTCACACATGCTGTGCCCAATTAGGGCTCTCAGAGCTTATCTGGCACGCACAACGAGTGTACGCCGCTCTCAAAGTTTGTTTGTCCATTTTAGGGACAACTCAGCGGGTCGTGCTCTGTCCTCTCAGCGCCTCTCTCACTGGCTGTGTGAAGCCATAACAGAGGCCTACAAAGCTGAAGGGAAGGAGCCTCCTACGTCTCTGCGAGCTCATTCGACGAGAGCTATGGCTTCGTCTGCAGCTCTGCACGGTGGGATGTCGGTCAGCGACATCTGTCAGGCCGCAGCTTGGAGCTCGTCCTGTTCTTTTACCCGTTTTTATCTACGGGATATTTCTACTTTTTCGATGACTCATTCAGTTCTGGGAGTCCTGGATAAGTAGTGGGAGTGCACCTCCTAATGTTAACTGTTCCTCTGTACATAGTTCATGCAACAGTTGACTTTGCACTAATTTTGTTTCAACTCAGGGAGTGTTCCTCTCCTTGACTATGTGCAAATAAAAAAAAAAAAAAAAAACACAACAACAACAATATCTTTCAGTGTTGTGGCTTGCTGCACAGCAGCAGAGCACGTCTGGAGGGTGTTTAAAGGCCTGCAGGCCTTCCTCCAGCCCACCACCTGCCTTTCCTCTTACATGAGGAAGGACGTGCTTATTGGAAATGGGAGAGCAGATGCTCCTCATTGGTGGGATCCAGCGTGGCATGGACTATTTCCTGCTACGCCCCTTATTCCAATAGGCGGAGCCAAAGGGCGTAGCTAACTACGACACTAGAACGTTGGTTACGTACCGTAACCCCAGATTCTATGAGTAGTTAGCGGAGCCCTTTGGCTATTGGGCCACGCTGTATCCAAATGGCTGAATGAATTAGCTATATTTGGAGAAAGATTCACCCCGGTCGAGGGGTTTTATCGACCGAGGGGTGGGCCCATCCGGTAGGTGGGCGTGGACTAAAAGGTTTTCAGTGGGCGCTGACGCGCGGGGAGGAGACTTCCAATAGGCGGAGCCAAAGGGCTCCGCTAACTACTCATAGAATCTGGGGTTACGGTACGTAACCAACGTTTTCCTCTCTGGCTAAAAGTTCAGCTACTACAAGTTGTTGTCAACAAGTTAACAACAAGTTAAAGCTGGAATTTGGATAAGAGTCAACAGATCTGACACCAAGTGGACCGCTTCATCTGCACACCAGTTGCTGACTGGACGTCTGGACCGGAACCGAGTCAACATGTCTGACTTTAGTCCGTGAGAATCAGCTGATTTCCAGCAGCGCTACAAGGTAAACCATGTTCTTAATAATGTTTCCTTGTGTTTAGTTCGATCACAGAACAACCAACTGAGGTTTTATTTTTATTTTTTTCCTGCGAGGTCGAAGCTGTTCCACGAAGCGGACCGGCGGTTCGGATCTGGGTCCAGTGTCCACCAGGATGAACAACAGAGTCCAGTTCATTAAAGTTTGGTTAACGTGTTTTTAAAAGTGTTCAATTTAATTCTCAGTGTTTGTGACATGAGTTTGTGGTGTTGAATAAATAAATAAATTAAAAATCAACCTGGTGTCTTCATTTTCAACATGCAGCATGTTAGGCATGACGTAACGAGTCCAGATAGCTTCATTTAGCTCAGATAAATGTAAATATCTCCCACGCTAACATAAATACTGTTTATTATTGTTAAACTGTTAATATATAGCACATTTAGTATGTTATAGTGCAGCGTGACACGTGAAATGTCCGACTGCCTCGTTAACAGACAACTGGATCCAGGCAGCTGGCTCTCTTCCAACACAGATGCAGGTAAGGTGTAGAATAATTAAATATGAGAATCAAAATATATTCCATCAGCTATAGTTCAGAAAGTGGTGCGTGTGTCCACTGTCCAGTCCACCGCCATTGTTAAAATGCCGGCTGTCTGCGCGTGCGTGCTGCGTGCATGTGTTCAAACAAAAGCTCCACGGGAGATGTTTACATTATCAACGGGGGGTCAGCGAAAAACTTCCACCTTGAGAGCAGGGTCAGAAAAGTATCGGTGTCATCGAGGGGGGCCAGCAGCGTCGTGTAGGCGATAAGCAAAGTCGCAAAGAGAAAGTAGCGGTTACACTCAAAATACGCGCCGTGTAAACTGGCCCTTAAAAAGTATAGTGGACTTGACTTTACTGGATTTAAATTTAGCCAGAGTTAATTCCGCCAAAAAAGTATTCAAAGTTTGCAAAAATGATAATCCACTACATGGAAAGTTAGCTCTGCTATTAGTGGGATAGCGGAACTGTGCCCACCACTGGTGGGCGATATGCATTCCTTCAAAGCATGCTAAGCTTCAAATGATGGCTTCTAATGATGGCATCTAATGATGGCATCATGTTGCTTTGCATTCTGTTTTACTTTGCCTGAATTTCACTTTAATTGCAGCAGATTTAAAACAGGGGTTTTCCACCTGTACCACATCTATTTCTCACCTGAAACTTAAGATGACGATCGAACAAAAATTGTGAGATTCCCAGATTTTTGTTAATTCCATTTGACTGAATGGGAGAATTAGAACAAATCCAAAGACTGAGCCTTCATTCTTTGTGCAATTGCCTCATGAGTCGATTCATCCCCACTGATAATACTCTAAAATTGAATGAACGAGGACAGTCATGAAATAATTCACTATACAGTACCTTCATCATCTCTGATTGTGTGTTCAGGTTTGTGCTTGTGTGTCTTATACACCCCAAACTTTACCTGTAGTCTGCATTTAACTTGTTTTAAGGGCTGTAGCTGACATGTGTGCACTTATTATTACACACTGAAGTGTCTCTGGTTGGTGAAAATTGCTTTGTTCTGCAGATCATGAGGTCATCATCCTCAGATGGTTTGAGAGAGTGACTCATGCAACAAGTGGATGTTACTCATTCCACCATTACTGCGACTCTGATGGAAACTACACTCACTTTTGTTTGAGTGCATTTGCATATTTTTATTTAGCTGAAACCTTCTCTGAACCTTTGTGTGTGTGTGTGTGTGGGGGGGGGGATAAATTGGTGGGGGGTTGTTTGTTTTATTTTGTTTTGTTTTTCATAAAATCTGTGAAATTTAGATTTTGAAAGATTTAGCATTTTAAAACTGCCACAGTAAGCCTGCGGAGTGGCTGCTGAAATATTTTTTTATGCAGGTTGAAATGAAGAAAATAAAAGCGAGAGCAGGAGAGGTGCAGCAAAAAACCAAAGGGTGGGGGGAAAGAGAGGAAAATAAATCAGCAAAATGACACCCTCTGAAAAATGTCTCCCTTTTGGAAACTGATGTCACTGTCGGTGTCACTGAGCATCCATCTCCTCCTCACTGATTGTCTTTGTCGTTTTGCATGTAGTCACCGAATGAATGGCTGACTGATTTCTCCATTATCTACTTTCCAGCCTGCCAGTTTATTTGCCTGCCTACCTCTTCTGAGTGGGTGCAATTAAAGCTCTGAGAACAACCATGCCTGCAAGAGGTATTAATGTTTTTTGTTGTTTAACAATGAATTGCATTAAAAAAAAATTAGACTCTACAAGAGAGGCACCTGTTGGATGCATTAAATCAGGGATTTCTGTAATCATACCTTACAGCCATTTAACCTTACTTTTATGAAGCTGTATGTACTAAATTAAAAGTATTAGGATGGTGCTGACATTGCCAAGGGAAGTGTTTGTTATTAATGACGAGCAGCTTTGCCACCTGCTGCTTTAAGGTCACTGGAATCTGCAGAGGTGAGCCCCGAGGAGCTCCATGAATGTTTAATGATGGAACGAAAATGATGAGGTGTTGAATGTTGCAAATATTTAAGCATTGCAAACAAAATCATGCAGAAAAGAGATGGTAAAGAAAAAAGTGTGGAAAAAAAGGGGAGTTGAGGTTTTTAACATTTTTTTTTTAATTTATCATTTTCTGTTTGAAACAATTTTAAAAATGCATACACATTTATTATTCACCACCAGAAAATCAAAAATCAGGTGATTACGTATTTGCATTTTAACTTGTTGTTTAAATATCTCATAAACCAGTTAACACATTTTAATAAAACTCTCAAAGTATTAGAGGCACATCTACAAACCATTAGTGTTTAGAGTCCGTTTAATTCAACAGGACAGCCGCAGCTTATTGATCTTGTAGTGGGCATGACCGTGCCCGTTCTGATACTTGAACTGTCCCAGTGACACCTTTTCACTGATACTCTCAGAAAAAAGACATTAACACTATTTTATTACATTATTTTGAATCAAAACACAATAAGTCATAAGAGACTCTCTTATTCCTCTATTTTTGTGTTAATGAATAACCTTGTGTTACTTGTATAAGCATTATTGAATTCAATGTTTGTTAAGTCAAAGACTGTTTAATTCAAACTGTTTAATTCAAGTTGGAAATCCAATGTTATTTCAAAATAATGATCACTTCTTCATATGATGAATCAAACGGTGAAAGTGAATTAATATGTCAGACTGAACTCGATCAGTTTTGTTAGAAGTTAGAACACAGTTTTAATCAGTTGTTTTATGAAGCTGGCTCCAGTCTAATCTGTTTCTCTGTCTTCATTCTAAACAACTTCTTCTCTGTTCTAAAAACTGATCTTCTCCTATCCGAGTGACCTTCATCCACTGGTTTGTTTGGACCAATCAGAGAAGAACAACAAGTCACTGATCTCAGATCCTTCCTTAAAGTTCTAAGCTTTTGCTGGAACTGACGGAGTTTGCTGAGGACCTCAATGCCATGATGAGGTTCCCCAAAGAACTGATGATCGTCTGGTCAACACGCTAATGACCACGTCATTCAGTTAAAGGCTTATAACTTGCCAAGTTATAAGTCATCTTCAACAGCTGAAAAAGCTCTTTTATTGACATTCCTTTAAGGAACGTCTTATCTTGAAAACAACACCAGGAGCTGCCGTTACTTTCGGTTCGAGTCAAGGCGCACGTCTGGAGACGCTGAGAATGGTAAACGAACTGACCAGTTGGACCAACTGGGGACTGACCATCTTCACAAGGTAACAAGTCGTCATATGCTTTACCAAGGGTACCAACGTGTAGCCGAGATCGGCCGGAGAGCTGCCATGTTTCTGGTTAAAACACGTCAAGATAATACCTCTCCTCATCCTCCATTTTCTTCCTCCTCCATTTTTCTCTACTCTGAAACTTTCTTACTTTAAGTAACTAAACTTTAAGTTATTGTGCCAGCAGAGATATAAGTTATTAAAACCCATAACTTTATTCTGTTGTTCCTACGAAATTACGGACGCGTATTTCATCTGTGCTGAAGTTAATTTATAGGAAAAATAATCAACCAATCATGTACAAATGTGTGATGTAATTTATAATTATGTTAAATAAATGGTGCAGTCCTGCTGTACCAACATAAGTTTAACGTTTCCTGTGAATTACATCTGGTCAAGGTATAGAATTATTGGTATTAAGCTGAAAAAGAGAGAACCCGTTTAATTAATGATGTATTTTTGTGTCAGTCTAAACCCTGCCAATTTATACATCTAAAATATAGGTAAGTCAGTAAACTGACCCCTTCCTATATTACTACAATCTTTCAAAACACGAAAATGGCCACTCTGTGCTATTACACGGTGCAGTATCTCGATATTTGAGCAAAAAGACTACAACTCAGCCTTTTATTTATTTTATTTTTACATAAGATGAGCGTGGTTTAAAACTGTGGTGTGACGGCTGATGGACAATGTCTCCTATGAGTTCAGGTTTGTTTGTCGTTTAGCACAGCGTCAGAGATGCACTAAACAGAATTATGGGTATGGCTTAATTTAAAAACACAATAAACCACATGACGTGTGGCTCCCAACTGCAAAAAACCTGAACAGAATATGTGATGACCATGGTGTATTGTAGATAAAAAATATTCCCATCACTCTCTTGTGCAAAATGTCAAGAAAAAAAAACTGGTTGCTCTATCGTGTGATTCAACAACAGAAGCTTCTTCAACATCACACACACAGTGGCATGCAGAATGTTTTGCTGTTAGGGCTTTTTCTTTTTTAATCATTGCAATATCTGTAAAATCCTGAGGTAGTAAATCCAACGAGTTGAGGCTTCTTTTCTCTTCACTCAGTTGAGAAACAATCGGACGGTACACAGTCACAAATCTCTGTGCGTAGTGAACTGCCTCGGGGAGTCGCGGTGAGTTTCTGCGTTGGTGTGAGCAACTTGCTGCAGGTTGTACAGGTGGAAGATCAAACACAAAGCGGAGGCATAAATCTGATAAATGGACTGATGTAAAAAAATAAAAAATAGTCAAAGTTGCCTAGGTAAATCTGTATACCTGCCACTCAGAACAGCCTCCAGCATGTGAGATTTTGCACTTGTCTTTTTTTATTGTGGACATTTTTATTTCCTACATTTTTCTGCAATAATAAAAAAAAGTCTGTTTTTGCAGCAGCGCTATTGGGAATCCAAAGCCCTCAAAGCTCTTTTAATTAGCCTGTTTTCAACCTCGCTTGTCACCGACGTGAAAAAAAAAAATCAATAATAAAGAAAGCTTTCTCCAATGCTCCGACTGCACGGTTAAAGGCATTTATCCAAAGTAGAATGTCAGTGTGGTGGATGCTTCTATACCACCACATTGTGTTAGTATTTATTTAATTTACATTATTAGTTACAGATTACATTATATATAAGTTTAAGTTATTTTATTTAGACACATATTTTCTGATAGGTGCACACTTTAGTTAATATTTGTCTTAATGGTTTACAGTGGCGGCTGGTGGAGTTTTCTCCAGGGTGGGCTATAACTCCAAAGTAATAAATAACTATTTATTTTATGAGTATATTTGTTCATTTAATAGTAACAATGCAAATTCACATAGCACATATAAAAAAGTGGTCTATCATATTATAGGGCTTCTAAGGTGTACTCCCCACTTTTTCCACAATACCATACCATTTTATTTATAAAGCACTTTAAACAGGAACAAGTCCACACCAAAGTGCTGGACAAACAAACACGCAACAGGCAACACAGACAATGAAGTACAACACGAAAAACATAAAAACATTGCAGATCATAAATCAAACGATCCAATACAAATCAGCTGGCATTGAAAGCGATGGAGTAGTAGTGAGTTTTTAACCGGGATTTGAAAACCGAGAGGGAGGGGGCCTGTTTGATGAGCAGCGGTAACTCGTTCCAGAGTCTACAGCACTACTATGATTAAAAACACTGTAAAAGACCTACATCACACATTTAGCTTCTAACTCACTTCTGTATCTACCCTCTGAAGATCACCTGGGCCCAGTGTGCAGCATTTCTTGGCCAGCTGGGATTCAGCTCTGGGCGCAGGAGAATTTCATCTCAGATTTGTCCTAGCTCTTGTATTGAAAATGAGCTACTGTACATGTACAACTTTTTACAAGAGTCTATGGGCAAAGACTGTTGTGCCCCAGGGCAGAAATACATCAACAATCGGACAAGGTCGAACAAAACAACATTACTCATCATTAACTATAAGATATTTATCTTCCACAACAAAAAGAAAATATATACATATTTCAAAATATTTCATTATTTAATTTTTATTTATTTATTTCTTATTAAAAAGGTAATGTGGCAGTGCCCTTGCGCTACAATAAAATGTTGCTGTTACACATAAAATTCTGTAGTAGCCCCAGTTGAATGTAGGCATTTTTTTGTGTTTGATATGCAGAGATTAAAAGATGGGTGTCAAGTGTCAAAGAACAGATGTTGTCCTTTGAACCAATAATTAAATTAATAATTTAATTATTATTATTAAAAGTTAAACTTTGTTAGAAGTTAGAACACAGTTTTAATCAGTTGTTTTATGAAGCTCAGTTGTTTTATGAAGCTTGAACACGTTCCGAGGGAGGCGGGGGACATGGAGTCCGAGTGGGCCGTGTTCCGCGCCTCTATTGTCGAGGCAGCTTATCGGAGCTGTGGCCGCAAGGTTGTTGGTGCCTGTCGAGGTGGCAACCCTCGAACCCGGTGGTGGACACCGGCAGTGAGGGATGCTGTCAGGCTGAAGAAGGAGTCCTATTGGGCCTTTTTGGCTTGTGGGACCCCGGAAGCAGCTGATAGGTACCGGCAGTCCAAGCGGCATGCGGCTCGGGTGGTTGCTGAGGCAAAAACTCGGGCGTGGGAGGAGTTCGGAGAGGCCATGGAGAATGACTTCCGTACGGCTTCGAGGCGATTCTGGTCCACCATCCGGCGTCTCAGGGGGGGAAAGAGGTACGAGACCAACACCATTTATGGTGGAGGTGGCGTGCTGCTGACCTCAACTCGGGATGTTGTGAGTCGGTGGGCGGAATACTTCGAAGACCTCCTCAATCCTACTGGCACGTCTTCCACTGAGGAAGCAGAGCCTGGGGACTTTGGGTCGGGTTCTCCGATCTCTGGTGCTGAGGTCGCCGAGGTGGTTAAAAAGCTCCGCGGTGGCAAGGCTCCGGGGGTGGATGAGATTCGCCCGGAGTTCCTTAGGGCTCTGGATGTTGTAGGGTTGTGTTGGCTTACGCGACTCTGCAATATCGCGTGGACATCGGGGGCAGTTCCCTTGGATTGGCAGACTGGGGTGGTGGTTCCCCTATTTAAAAAGGGGGACCGTAGGGTGTGTTCCAACTATAGGGGGATCACACTCTTAAGCCTCCCTGGTAAGGTCTATTCAGGGGTTCTGGAGAGGAGGGTCCGTCGGATAGTCGAACCTCGGATTCAGGAGGAGCAGTGTGGTTTTCGTCCTGGTCGTGGAACACTGGACCAGCTCTACACCCTCAGCAGGGTCCTGGAGGGTGCGTGGGAGTTTGCCCAACCAGTTTACATGTGTTTTGTGGACTTGGAGAAGGCATTCGACCGCGTCCCTCGGGGGGTTCTGTGGGGGGTACTCCGGGAGTATGGGGTACCAGGCCCTTTGATAAGGGCTGTTAGGTCCCTGTACGACCGGTGTCAGAGCTTGGTCCGCATTGCCGGCAGTAAGTCAGGCTCGTTTCCGGTGAGAGTTGGACTCCGCCAAGGTTGCCCTTTGTCACCGATTCTGTTCATAACTTTTATGGACAGAATTTCTAGGCGCAGCCAAGGTGTTGAGAGGATCCGTTTTGGTGACCTTAGAATCGCTTCTCTGTTTTTTGCAGATGATGTGGTCCTACTGGCTTCATCAGTTCGTGATTTACAACTTTCACTGGAGCGGTTTGCAGCCGAGTGTGATGCGGCCGGGATGAGGATCAGTTCCTCCAAATCCGAGGCCATGGTCTTGAGCCGGAAAAGGGTAGCATGCCCTCTCCGGGTCGGGGAGGAGGTCCTGCCCCAAGTGGAGGAGTTTAAGTATCTCGGGATCTTGTTCACGAATGAGGGAAAACTGGAGCGTGAGATCGATAGGCGGATAGGTGCAGCGTCCGCAGTGAAGCGGGCGCTGTACCGGTCTGTCGTGGTGAAGAGAGAGCTGAGTCAAAAGGCAAAGCTCTCAATTTACCGATCGATCTACGTTCCCACCCTCATCTATGGTCATGAGCTTTGGGTTATGACCGAAAGAACAAGATCTCGGATACAAGCGGCTGAAATGAGTTTTCTCCGCAGGGTGTCTGGACTCTCCCTTAGAGATAGGGTGAGAAGCTCAGTCATCCGGGAGGGACTCGGAGTAGAGCCGCTGCTTCTCCACATCGAGAGGAGCCAGTTGAGGTGGCTCGGGCATCTGGTTAGGATGCCTCCTGGACGCCTCCCTGGTGAGGTGTTCCGGGCACGTCCCACCGGGAGGAGACCCAGAGGAAGACCCAGGACGCGCTGGAGGGACTATGTTTCTCGGCTGGCCTGGGAACGCCTTGGGATTCCCCCGGAGGAACTGCTCCAAGTGGCTGGGGAGAGGGAAGTCTGGGCCTCCCTACTTAGGCTGCTACCCCCGCGACCCGACCCCGGATAAGCGGAAGAGATGGATGGATGGATGGATGGATGGATGGAAAAGTTAAACTGGGATTCTTTTTCAGAAACAGATCATGTCTAACACTGAATGGTAGGAAACACTTTATCTGTGACTTTTCTTCCCTCCATTGATTATGGTGACATTATCTACAAACATGAATGCTCCTACAAGCACCCTGCAGATGTTGGATGCTGTCTATCATGGTGCACTAAGATTCATAACTGGCTGTGATTATCATATACCCACCACTGCACCCTGTATTCACTGGTTAACTGGACATAATTAAATGAGAAAAAGTGTTCAATACAAAAACAACTGGACTTTATTTCTTACGGAAAACGTTTCGCAGAGGGCGAACGTTTTCTGTAACAAATAAAGTCCAGTTGTTTTTGTATTGAACATTTGTTCTGATTTTATCATGTCCTGGATGACTGAGAATCTTCACCAGCATGGACATCATTAACTTCACGCAGACTCTTCTTCTGGTACATTTTCATCTTTAAATCATTTCTTGGTCTGCTGCTTTCATACATCTCCTCCTACATGTCTTTGCGTGAGTGCAGCTACAGCATGCGCTCTCAGGACATGATTACCTGCAGTGCTCCCTCATTGAGAACTAAACTTGGCAAAAGGGCCTTCTCCTACTCTGCTCCTGTTTCCTGGAATATCTCACAAAAAGATCTGAAGCTCTCGACCTTGACTTCTCTAAATGGTTTTAAGAATCTGTTGGAATCCTGGCAAAACCCAATGCAGACATGTTCCTGTTTTTGATTTTCTACATCTACCTTATAATGTTTTGCTACTTTAATACTTTGTTTTAATTTGTAAAAAAAAAAAAATCTATATTTCTCTCTTATGATTTTCTATTGTTGAAACTATTGTTCCTGTTGTCATCATTATTTAGTTTGTAGCAGGTCTCTCTTGTAAATTAAGCCCGAGATACACTGAAGCAGACTCCGTATACGCGCGTATACGGACGTATACGCGCGTATACGGAGCCGCTGCTACACTCGGCTTTCGTTCTCACGTAGATTCTCGTGTTTTCGCTCCAAATTCTAACGTCATTTCCTCCGTACCGTCACTTCCGATCGTCACTTCCGCTAGTTTTTCGCTCCAAACGCTCGCGTTCTCCTTGTTGTAATATGAGCAGCTGAGCACGGAGTGCTTTTCCTGCAGCCCACAGCCCACCAGGGAATATATAAAACATCGCGCACCCAGGTAGGACCTGAATTCATTCATTTCATTCATCGAGTGAACGGAGGAAGAAGCGGTTACTTGACTTTAGGCAAAAAAACAAAAGAAAAGGCCCGATCAGCGATAAAGAAGGGGAATTTAAACAGTCCGGCGCCGGGGAAGTTTAGGTCAGACACCGCGTATCGCGCACGCGGATCGCGTATGCGTAGTAAAAAAATACCTTTGCGCGTACTTGCCCTGAGGGGCTACGCGGGGCTACGCTGCGTACGGGGCGTACGTACGCTGCGTATTGGCGTATCGTGAGGACGCTCGAGTGTATCTCGCCCTTTAGTCCTCGAGGCTCAATGAGATTAACCTAACTAAATAAAGGTTGAATGAAAAATAACTGCAACCGCCAATCTTTTGGAGTTAACATTTTACAATAATGACATTTAGAAGTGAAATACTGTACATGAAGGTGCAATGCTATCTCAAGATAAACACACTTGTTTGAATAAATGTGATGGACAGCAATTGAGTAAATAAATGTGTAAATAAATTCCCACATTGCCAACAGCTGTAGACGGCTGTTTGCATGAAGACGTACGTTATGGAGCATTTGATGTTAAACAGTTCCAAATACAAAGTGAGCTGTAAAAAAGTTCATCAAAAACTCAAGTGAGCTGGTTGACGCATGGTATGACCTGCTTGTCCAGAACAATGAAGAACTTGTGGCTGGTGCTCCTCCTCTGTCCCAACAGCAAGTAGGCTGCATAGTGAAGTTGATGGCACCAACATGGTCCTGGATGCTTGTTCCACTCTAAGTATGAAAAACATGAAGAAGAAGAAGAAAAAGGAAAATAAGTGAGATTAAAACATTTCTGCATTTCTACTGCATTTCTCTGCTTTGTTTTCATTCTCCAGATCAATACAGTGTTAAGAAATAGTAAAACACCACCAGTGACATTTTAGTATATAAAATTATTAATGTTTGATCATTTTTTATAAGCAAATTAAAATAAATGTAGCCATCAGAGTCTAATAACCTGGAGGTTAGCGCTGGCATCCTCCACAAACAAACAAAGAAAAAAACAAATTCACCAGTTGCCACTTTTAGAATTAACAGTCAGCTGAAGGCATTTTTCACAAACAGCCATCTAAATGTTGTTGAGAGGCATATCAGTCAGGAATGGTAATAATATAAGCATTACATAATGGCTAGCATTAGCATGCTAGCTCTAAAACCAATTCAATAAACAGTCAGCTAGGCTTTTTTCACAAACAGCCATCTAAAGTTGAGAGGCATATAATCCAGAAATGCAAATAGACATTAGATAAAGGGCTTTCAATGATTTAAAACGTACCTGCAGCCACCTTGCTTGTCACTGCACGGCTCATTTTCCAGAAAAAAAAGTAAATAAATAAATAAACGACCGGAAGCACGGCGATCGGCACAGAGCTCCCGTTGTACGTGTTCAGGGCGTAGAAAACTGCGCCCAACGTCGTCCCATTGTTTTGTAATGTTGGGGAATAACTGTGCATGTGCAAGTTATAACTAGAGTGAATGGATAATATAATAGCGCCCCCAAACCGGAAATACGTCATCAATCAGAAAATGTTTTTTGAAATAAACAATATAACTCATCATTACTAATAAAATATTTATCCTAGACAACTAAAAACGTATATGCATATATTTTGAAATATTTTTATTTTATTATTTCATTTTTATTATTTTGCAAAATGCAAAATGGTCCAGAAGATACAGTGGGGCGTCGCCCTGGCGCCCTCTATTGGCCGGCCGCCCCTGATGATTTACTTGATGTTTTGTTTTGATGTACTGCAAATACAGATCAGCTGGAGGAGGAAGCCTGGAACATACCACTTTTTCTAAAGCACTGAGGGGAGAGAGAACTTTCTTAGTTAAATTTGGCTTTAGTTAGTTAATTTTGTCACTTTAATATTCACTTACTTGTGCAAAGTTAAAGTTAAGTTTTGCTTTATTTGTTTCACATGCTATTTTTAGCTAATTTATTTATTTTTGTCCCTTTTATTATGTTGTGCCTCCCTCGTGTGGCAGATTTGGTTTCTGCCCCTATTTAAGCAGCCCTTTCTTTGTTAACCTTCCTGTTGTCCTCATTTTCTGTATACACCCTGTGTCCCCCGGGTCAAAATGACCCGTCTTCACTAAACCCCCGATATAAGCACCATAATTGAATTTTTCCTAGCTGCTCCAGGAACACCCTCCTCTTGTTCTGCTTACGAGACATCCAGGTATGGTTGATCTCTCTCCAAATCACAAAGACATTGTAGGAGGAAGCATCAATGATAATGTGGAAGATGACCAGGGGCCAGTGAGCAATCATTCTTCTGCAGCTATATGTTCCAATCACCTTGTCTAGGTTGTCCACACCTCCTTTGTTGCGGTTGTAGTCTAGGATGATGATTAGTTCCCTTTCAGTTTGGTCTCTCGGTGCAACATACTTGCTATGGGAATTGTGCCCCCGCGTGATTACCTGAAGGAATACATTCACGCCTTTTACGGCAGGGGGCGTCACCCGCGCCAGAGGTACCGCCCTTTAGGTACTTAGGCGACTGACGCCCCTCCAACTGTCTCTTTTTTGCCTTCACCTCGCAAATACCTGAACTACCTCTCTTCGCGGGACTTCTCTGTTGCTTCATCGCTCAACCTGAGGTGAGCTCGCTCCTTGCACAGAACGCACATAGAATTTTTCCCTGCGTACTGCTGAGCTAGCGAAAGCTAGTCCAGCACATTTCTATAACTTCAAAGTCTTTCTCTCCTCTCCTTACAGGTTGCTTCGTTACAACGGTGTTATAACTACGCCACAACTGCTACCTCGGCTAACATAGTGGGCTAGCCAGCGAAAGCGACACGACGGAGGAGACACCTGAACAACGAAGAAAAGGGATTCTGGAAGGTCTCGCTCGCCTTGTCTCGGACATGCCTCCGGAGAAGGCAAAGTGAAAGACAAAACTTAAAAGGAAACCAGCGGGATGGCGAGCCCAAACTCGCGCGCCTGTCCCAGTGGCTGTGGATTTGCTCTCGCAGCGACGGACACCCACGAGGCCTGTCCAGTCTGCCTGGGTATTTTTCATGCAAGACAAGCTCTGGAAGCGCCCGACTCTTGCCCACACCGCAGCCAGATGCTGGACGCGGTGCTGCGGCAACGGGCGGACCTCGTGGCCAAGGCCATGGAAAGCTCAGCTGGTCCACTGGACCCGGACACCACGGAGACCCTCACTCCGACACTAGAGCTCGAACACATGGCTCTACACGACAGCACGCGCGTCGAATGGGGGCGACAGCCCTGACCCGCTTGCTCCCATGATGGACCTAATGGTCGAGTTCAACACCAGGGGCATGATGAATGAAGACGAGATCTCCATCTCAGCCTCGGACGAATTTTCAGCGGAGGAACCAGAACTAGAAATCGAGGATCCGAGAGAGGACCTCCCCAGGACCCCGATACCTGCGCTCCTTGAAACGTACTTATCCGTCCCGGCCCTGTTCGACCTGTGCCACAGAGCAGCAGACGCGTTGAACATCCCCTGGCCGGAACCCCCACCTCGCCAACGGGTCACGAGGCTGGCCGGGAACTATTTTTATTCTAAACAGCAGGTTGTAACAAGGCAAAGGATGCCCATCTTCCCTGACTTCCTCACGGAACTGACCCGCACCTGGCCTCAACCACATGCGCCTATGTTCCTTCCTCTCTCACAATTCCTCGACGTGGAAGGCATTGATCAGGTGGGTTTAGCCAACGCGCCTCAGATCAAGGACACACTGGCATCCCACTTGGTTCCCAAGTCATCAGGAACAAAACAGACTCTCCCCAGCAAAGCGTGCAGAGCCTCAGCGTCGCTTCTGGAGAAGTGCTACAGAGCTCAAGGACTCGCGGCGCGCGCCATGAACGCGTCCGCGATGATGCAGGCTTACCTCGCAGAAAAACTCCAACAACTGCAGGAAACCTCGGATAAGCAAGCTGCTGCCGAATTACTGGACGAAGCCCGCAGAGCTACAGACTTTGTCCTCCGTATGATGGGTACAGCTGCTGTGGCTCAGGGCAGAGGTATGGCGGAAGTGGTCATCGCGCTCCGCCACCTGTGGATGACGCTGACGGATTTACCAGAGGGACAAACTAGGTTGGTTTGCCCACCCTATTTTCAAGAATGGTGACTATCCAGAGGCAATGAAATCACAAATTAGAGCCAAAAGTGAACTCCAAGGTCTTTCTGAGTCAAGACTCCCTTCCTTCACAGATGAGGAAAAGAACTTTATCAAAGGCACTGCTGATGTCTTCTGTGTAAATCATTACACTACAAAGAAAGTGGGCCATGTTACAAGTCGGCTTTCTCCAGCATCCTATCAATATGACTGGGACTTTTCAGAAGCAGCTGAAACTGATTCACCAGGTACAGCAATCAAAAATCAAAGAGCTGTAGCATGGGGCTTGAGAAGACTCCTCAACTGGATCAAGGAGGAGTATGGAGACCCAGAAATCTATGTCACTGAAAATGGAGTGGCTACAGATGCGAAAACAACTTGGGATGACATTGACAGAGTATTTTTTTACAAGACCTATATTAATGAAGCTCTTAAAGGTAGGCTACATCAATTTTTGAGGATATATTATTTGGCTTTCATACCAGTTTAAAGCTTGATCTTTTTCTTATATTTATATATTTATTAAAATTACAGCCAATGAACTAGATGGAGTAAAAGTGAAAGGTTATATGGCAACATCACTCATGGATTCCTTTGAATGGCTAAATGGCTACAAAGTTGGGTTTGGGTTGCACCATGTGGACTTTAACAACCCAAATCAGCCAAGAACACCCAAATTTTCCGCTCATTACTACTATCAAGTCATGAAGAACAATGGTTTTCCAATAACAGAGGATGAGAAGACGATTTATGGACGGTTTCCAAAGGATTTCATTTGGAGTACTGCAACAGCATCATACCAGGTAAATGAAGCATCCTTCATCAAACCTTTATCAGAAAATCATTTTCATACACTTTTATCTTTTTACATGTACTTTTTACAGATTGAAGGGGGGTGGAGAGCCGATGGAAAAGGTCTTAGTATATGGGATAAATTTGCTCACACTCCTCTCAAAGTGTTTAATGATGACAATGGGGACATAGCTTGTGACAGTTACAATAAAATAAACGAGGATGTTGCCATTTTGAAGCAACTTATGGTGACCCATTATCGTTTCTCTATTTCCTGGCCACGGGTGCTTCCTGATGGCACTACCAGTCACATAAATGAAGCTGGTCTAAGCTACTATGACAGACTAGTGAATGCACTACTTGCTGCAAACATCCAACCTCATGTAAGTCTAATTCCTGTTAGCATTAGAAAACATACTTAAATGAAAATACCTGAAAACGTTTTTTCTTTCTTTCTGTAAGATCACTTTGTACCACTGGGACCTTCCGCAAGCACTGCAGGACATTGGGGGCTGGGAGAATGATGCTATTGTTGGTAAATTCAGGGATTATGCTGACCTTATTTTTAACCGTCTTGGTCACAAAGTAAAACACTGGGTCACTATTAATGAGCCATACAACGTTGCAATGGTGGGCCATGGCTATGGAGTAGCTGCCCCAGGTATGCAATATACAAACTTGTTTAATTTTTTGTTTTTTTTTTACAGTGTGATGCTTACAAAAACTTGCATTTTACATTATGTTTGCATTTAGGGATCAGTTTTCGTCCAGGCACTCTTCCTTACATTGTCGGCCACAATCTTATTAAAGCTCATGCTGAGGTCTGGCACCTTTACAATGACAAATATCGGGCTGAACAGAAGGGAATCATTTCCATCACAATCAACTCTGACTGGTCAGAGCCAAGAAACCCCTATAAGCAAGAGGACATTGAAGCTGCAAGACGTCTAGTACAGGTATGCCAAGTTCTCTAGATTTTCAATAAAACCTTTTCTTCTGTATGAAGAGAAAACTGTTGTGTGTATTATTCTGTACAGTTCTATATTGGCTGGTTTGCCCATCCCATATACAATGGTGACTACAGTGATGTGATGAAGACAATCATTCAAGAGCGCAGTCTTGCTGCTGGTTTGCCAAAATCAAGGTACAGGGTAATGTGAAAATTATCCCCAAGGTTTATTTGCCTGCTATGAAATGCATTTATAACTGGTTATTTGTAATTGGAGTTGAGCCATATTTAACTGGGGCTGAGGTCACAGAGGTAGTAAAAAGCTCTGTGGTGCAGGGTTCTTGGGGTGTATGAGATCAAGATAGGAGTTTATACTCTGCCAGGACTTGTCACAGATTAGTTAATAACGTTTATGGACAGGATTTCAAAATGCAGCCAGGGGACAGAGGGAGGACGGTTAGGTGGCCTGAAGTCACCAAATTGGCTTGGCTCTTTGCTCTAGGGAAGTGCTCTAGACATGTTCAACTGAGAGGGGACCCTGGGGAAGACTCAGGACACTCAGTAGAGACTGTCTCTCTTGGTTGGGCTGGGAAGACATTGGAGTCTTCCCAGAAAAGCTGGAAGAGGTGACTGTCTGGACCTTCCTGCGGAAGACAATGAAATTAATTGAACTGGTTTTAAACAAATTCCCCTTTCTATTTCATATGTCTCAGACTCTTGAATTTTGAGATTGAATGAAATTTGTGCCATTTATCCTTAAAAAGTTTTAATTGAAGGTGAAGTTTTTATATTTGAAACTTGTGTTTCACTTACAATTCTCTAGGCTGCCAAAGTTTACCCCAGATGAGATTAAGAGAATTAAAGGGACCTATGACTATTTTGGATTTAATCACTACACCACTGTTCTGGCTTTCCCTGTGAACTTTGGAAATCTTCAGCATTATGATGCAGACAGGTAAGCAAGCACCATTTTGGTACAAATAAATATTTACTTAATTTGTTTCAGGGCAGGTTTATTGACCCTCTATACATGCATTTACTAAAATTGCATTGAAAGAAAATTATGATGTTATATCTGACTGTCACTTAAATGTCTAAATGACTGACTGTCACAGGGGCGCAGGGACAATCGTTGATCCCACCTGGTTGGACTCAGGTTCTGGCTGGTTGAAGATGACACCATTTGGATTCCGTAGAATTTTAAACTTCATAAAGGAGGAGTATGGAAACCCCACAATCATCATCACTGAGAATGGAGTTTCTGAGCGAGGACCTGTAAATTTAAATGATATTCACAGGACTTACTACTATGAAAAATACATCAACCAAGCGCTCAAAGGTATTAAATCAGTTTCATTAAATGTGTTTGTTGCCTGAGGGCAGACAAATGAACACAGTGTAACTTTTGATAATCTTAAATTGACATTAAGAAACATGAAACAATTACCGTACTGAAAATGTGATTTAAGTTTTAAGGGGGATATTTGTTCTTGCAGCTTACTTGCAGGATAATGTGGATATCCGTGGATACACAGCTTGGTCACTTATGGACAACCTAGAGTGGGCAACTGGGTTTTCTGAGAGATTTGGCTTTTTCTATGTCAACCATTCAAACCCAAGCGTACCTCGAATTGCCAAGGCCTCTGTGTCCACCTATTCTACCATCATCAGCTCTAATGGTTTCCCTGACCCTGCAGAACCTGATGCCTCTTCGAAGCCTGAACCTGAAGGTAAATTTATTCAGAGTTGCTCAAATACCTGCTCTAACTGAAGTGAAAAATGAAATGAGTTGAAGGCAGGGAAATCTTCATGGCTTTGAGTGACTTTAAAGTTGAAAAATCGCTTCTTTGTTGCGCCTTATGGGGCAGTCAACTGAATGACTATTGACAATCACCCTAATAAATAAACCAAATATTGAAAACTGAGGTGTGTTATTGAGTTTTAGAGATTAGTTAAAGTCCATGTGTTCCTGTTTAGAGCCAGTTAACACTTTTCTGCTACTTCCAGGCTTTGCATAAAAAATACTAACCATGACGCACATTAGTTGTGATAGTTAATTGGTGTCAGGTCCCTCTTGTAAATGAGTCCCCGTGACTCAACGAGGCTAGCCTGTATAAATAAAGGTTGAATGAATGAATGAATTTGACAGTCATGTAACTGATGTAATTATAACTGTGTTCATTTGCATGT
>JBBPBX010054654.1:0-20558 GCA_038048925.1 Garcialebias charrua | reverse complement strand
GGAGAAGCTTCGCCCCCCCAAGGGAGTCTGCTGGTAGCAGACCTGCGCAGTCTCGGCACCACTCGGCAACCCGTGCCCCACCGCAGAAGCGGCCAGCATACGAGGAGGAGCCCAGGCAAAGACCCCCGCAGGGCCCACCTCGTACCGAGCACGCATGGAGCAAAAACAGGTTTGTCCCCTACCAGGCGACCAAGCACAGGGCCTCCTCAGCGAATCGTACAGAAACGTGCCTGATGAACCAGGTCCACGTTTCCACATTACAGGGTCACCCGCCCACGTGGTAACGGAAATGATCCCTTCATGTCCAGACTTTGCTTGTAACCCCAAAAATATACTACACGCGGTCCGTGTCCGCTCCGCTCCGCAGGTCGCAGCTGAGCGAGTCCAAAGTCCACTGCCTCCGCTCAGCTCAGGTCCGCCTGGATGCGCCGCTCCAAGACGCATGCGCGGGAATTACGAGATTGCGCGATAAATCAAGTGATAAATAATGAAGTCAGAACAAAACAATTCATTCAGTGGAAGAAGGAGAACAACAGTAAAGGCTGCCTTGATCTTCTCTCGTAAATAAGCGACAGGACATGGTTTGAGCAACAGGAAGTGATGTTTACATTTCAGAATAAAATACTTTTTTATTTATTTATTTCTTGTATTGCGTTATTAGGTGTAGTCATAGTCATAAATATAATAGTTTAGTCATAGAATAGTCATAAATGATAGTTTGACAGCATTTTTGTACAAATAAATCCGTATAGAGCTAGGATTAGTCCGCCCGTGGTGATTTTATTTTGTAAATACGGAAGTTGTGCTCGTTCCTTTTCCTGTTGGTGCGACGTAATCTTCAAAAGTTGACTCCGGCACAGCTCCGGCGTCCGGCAGAAATAGAAAAATTTCTAATTTTGACGGACTGCCGTCCGCTCGCCGCAGCTCACCGCCGCCGTGCGGAGCCAGTGTACTTTATCTCATTGATTATAATGGGTGCGTATTTGCTGCGGAGGTCGGACCGGAGCGGACTCGGACCGCATGTAGTGTATTTTTGGTCAGCTGGTTTATTTACAGCATGCACAAATCATGCTTTCTCTGCTGTGAGTGACATAAAATCATGTACGTCATTGTACATAAGCACAAATAAAGTTTATGAAACAGCTCCTCTCTGTTTTGTTGAAAAAAAAAAACAAAAAAAACAACAACAACAACACAAATCAGGTCTTTCTGACCTGCAAGCCATCATAAAGAGAGAGGGCCTTTTTCCCCCTCTTTCTCACGGTCCACGGGGTATTAGCATAATTGATAAACCCCGGCATAGTGCCTCTGCAATGAGCAGACACAGAGGTGTCTGCGAACCACCCCCCACACCTCTCAGGAAGACAGGTGGGGAGGGTCACGTGCTCAAGCCCTAGTTCCATTGTGAACAATGGGAGAGCCAATACACTAATGCCTCCTACCCACTGCACAACTCGAAACGCGCCTGCCGTCCCCTTTTTGCCGCTGGTCACGGTCCCACTGAACCACTGAACACCGTCTGATGACGTACACTAGGGGGTAGCAGAGGGAGGGGTCTCTGGCTTGTTTTCCGGGTTCAGTTGTTGTTTTAACTGCACCTCCGACGGTCTTCGATGAGATTAAAACTTTTTTTTATGTTTGGGGTGATCTACACTGGAGAGGACAGCAGCCTGTCAGCAGCAACTGTAAAAATGCCACGTTTCTTACCGGAGTTTGGGTCCAATTCCTGGAGGCTCGATCCGGTGAGTTTAAAAAGTCCGAAAAAAGTCCCGTTGTGGTTGTGTAATCAGATAGCGAGGCTCTCCCGACTGTTTGCCGGATGCGTCGAGCCGCCAGAGATCAACATTTGGGACGTCTGCGGCTCGACGGCGACGCGCGCGTGCGTGTGCAGGCTGCCGTCGCGCCGCTTCGATCACTCGAATCTCGCCGCTTCCTTGTTCGCCGTGACTCCACGCGTCTCCTCCATAGACTTTGAATGTAAACCGGTGTTATCCGGCCGCTTCGGCCGCTCGACAAAGGGGGCAGTGGGTAGGAGGCATAACCAGACGAACACGTGACATGTCCGCACCTCAAAGAGGCAAGCTGACAGAGTCTGACAACGGGGGGGATACATCAGACGCCCTCAGGCAGCCACTAAATTCACACCTCCACAACAATGACTGTGTTCAGCCTGTTGTGGATGAAAACAAGTCAGAGCCGAATCAGATCTCTCTTCCTGTTTTCCAAGAGGGACTGAGCTCTTTATCATCAAATAATCTGAAGTCTGCCAAACCAAAAGGAACACCCCCACGCTCTCACGGTGCAGCTGCTCCTTTGTTATTAACGAGGGACATGCAATGCCCGAGCAATACTCAGACAGCACGTCTCCTCCCGTTCTGTGCTGATCCAAAACTGCTTTCAAAAATAATTCCCCCAGAGGGTGATACACGGACCTCGGTCGGTTTACCTTGTACAAACGCTCCATTAAAGCCAAGGACAAGTAAACTGGACCATCCCAGGAAAAGGATTGGAGTTAGGAGATCTGCTCATTTACATAACTCGCAGCCTCACAACAGGACTCCAAACTTGGAGGAGGAAAATATATTTTCCGCTCCAAACCTGTCTAATAAAGTTGACAGGTTACATCGGCCCTCAATTAACCCTGAGCAGGGTAACTTGGGAGCACATCAGCAAGGAAGTCTTCCCAATCTGGTTGACCCCCAGGGGTTAACAGCCTCTGTGTCACCAGAAGGGGCAATACAACCACTTAGGCCAGGAACTGCCAAAAGCCCGTGCTGGTTCAACACAATCTTTATACGCACAAAAGTGTGGCATTTTTGAAGCCTGGTGCTCACAAAGAAATATTATTTCTTATGCATGCGACTTGGCTCAACTCCTGACTTTCCTTCAGGATTTAATGGAAAAAGGTAGTTCTTATTCAACGATTAAAGTTTTCCTATCAGCGATTTCAGCCTGTCACAAAGGCTGGGGACACAAGACACCTGGAGCACATCCAATCATAATAAGATTTATGAGGGGTGTCCTTCGGACTAAACCACCCAGCAGGACCCTGACCCCTGGTTGGGATCTTGGCCTGGTCCTGGGGGCTCTTTGTGGCCCTCCATTCGAGCCACTGAGCGAGGTTAAGATAGATTTACTATCTTATAAAACTGCTCTACTCCTGGCACTTTGCTCGGCGAAATGCGTGGGTGACCTCCATGCATTGTCTGTGCATCCAATATGTACCAGATTCGACCCTGATGGGTCAAATGTCACACTAAGGCCTAATCCCGCATACACTCCCAAGGTCTTGACTCTGAACAATAGGAGTCTAGACTTTGATCTCTCCTTCTTTCCACCTGCCCCTGTCATCACTCAGGAACAGGAAAGGCCACAGGCTCTCTGCCCAGTGAGGGCTTTACGCACCTACACGCAGAGAACAGCCGAATGGAGGAAAACAAACCAACTGTTCGTCTGCTTTGCAGCACCTGCTACAGGGAGAACCCTATCAAAACAAAGCCTCTCACATTGGGTGACTGAGGCCATTAAAAGGGCCTACAGTAGCAAAGGTCAACAGGTACCCTCTGGAGTGCATGCTCACTCCACTAGGGGCTTGGCCACTTCCTGGTTATTATTTAATGGTGTGCCAGTCGCAGACATCTGTGCTACTGTGAATTGGAGCTCATTAAATACTTTTGCAAAGCATTACAGTTTGGATGTTACTGTAGATGACGTCACACAGGCTGTTCTTTCTAACACACAGTAGAAAGTAGCCTTGAGGTGCCTGTTGGTCAAAGGACGACGTTCACTCTAGCATGCATTTTACTGAGCATTTCAAGGGCGTGAATGGATTACGTTCCCATAGCAAGTATGTTGCACTGAGAGACCAACTGAAAGGGAACTGAAAGTTATGCACCATAACTCATGTTCCCTGAAGGAAGGGAATGAGGTGCAACATAGCTGGCCCTTTTCAATGCTGAAAGCTCGGTGAAGTGCAACTTTGGAGAAAGATGGAGGGGCGCAAGCCGCTTAAGTACCCAGAGGGCGGGGCCTCTGGCGCGGCGATGACGCCCCTAGCCGTAAAGGCGTGAGTATATTCCTTGAGGTAATCGCGCGGGGGGCGCAATTCCCATATCAAGTATGTTGCACCTCGTTTCCTTCCTTCAGGGAACATGAGTTATGGTGCATAACTTTCAGTTTCCGGCAGTTTCCGGTTAGCTGTGGAGGCTACAGCTGCCCTGTACTCTCTAAAAAAGCTAAGTCTGGTCCTCTGGACATTCAAAAAACAAAACAAAACTGTTCATAGTACAACTTACTCTTACTGTGTGTACTGTGAACACGGTTTTACGTTGTAAACAAATACGTACAGAGGATGGACCGAGCTGTATGACGGTTTTACTACGTAAACGCAATGGAGAATTTGGAGGAGGGACGGAGGAACGGCTTCACCAGCAGACCAGTACCGTATTTTCTGGAATATAGTTTGCGGCTTTTTATCATTTTTGCATGCCCTGCGACCTATATTTAGGTGCAACCTATTTATGGATTTTGATCACTTTCGGCGAAACAAATTTTTAAATCCAGCTCATTTCAAAATTACGTTAATTTATTAAGGAAAAGTTCAGCTCAGACACATATTTGCTATAATTTTTATCAAACAAATAATTGTTTTTAAGTGTTAATCTTCTTAAAAGCCTTGCTGTGCGCTCCTGTGGCAGACATTTGCAGCAGAGCTAAACACGGTCCACATTTTGACGTAGGTGCGACCTATATTCAGGTGCGACCCGTATATGGATTTTTCCAATTTTTGGGCAATAATTGGACAATGCGACCTATATTCCAGAAAATGCAGTGGGTTATTAACTCTATTTTCCTTTCATTATGGCTCCCAAATGTATGTGTGTTTTGATAATTATGTAGGGTACTGTGTTAGGATAGGCTAAGTGCTTGGTAAAATACAGTACTGTGCGTATAAGGTGAAGTATTTACGTATGTTCCAACTTACGTCGAAATTCGGCTTACAACGCAGTGTAGGAACAGATCTCCGTCGTAAGTCGAGGACTACCTGTATAGCCCTCATCTGGTCGCAAAGTTTCTCCGGTCTCGCCCATGACTTCTGGTCTGCTCAAGATAACTTTATATAACTTACACATATGTACCACCAGTAGATGGCGTGTTGCGTACACTTTTCATCTCCCCAACTAGGTCAAGGTCACAAATCAAGGTCAAAGTTCAAAGAAGGTATTTGGTTCTCTGTGTCATAACTTCTTGTCCGTGCAAGATAACATCATAAAACTTACAAATATGTACCACCACTAGAGGGTGTGTTGTGTATACTTATCTCCCCAGCTCCAGGGGCAAGGTCACAAATCAAGGTCAAAGTTAAAAAATGCATTTGCTTGTCTGGGTCATAACTTCTGAACTGCTCAAAATAATTAAACAAAACTTGGTACATATATGAATCACCACGAGACAGCATGTTGCATTTATTTCAAATCACCTCAGCTCTAAGGTCAAGGTCACAAATAAAAATCAAAGGTTATGCAAGGCTGTTGCTTGTCCATGTCATTGCTATAGATTGCTGTGTAATAGTTTGTCAATGGGCGTGTAGTGTGCCATACCCAGTGTTCTTGTTCTAGTAATGCATTTTATGCAGCGTAGCTTCTCCAGTGTTTATAGACATTCCCAGGTCTGGTTTGTGGTTTCTCTCTGCTACCAGCCCACATAGAGGTTTACACCTGAAAAGACCATATGGTGAGTGAGGAAGACCAGCGTGACTGTCCCTAAAAGAAAATTTTTATATACACAATATGGAGTTTTGCCACAGAAAGATTTCGTGAGGCGGACCTCGCTGAATTTAAATTGAAGGCCACTGGTTTAAACCATATGTGAATACTATGCTGAGCTGCTACTACACCAAGATTTAGCTCAATACATGTATTTTCATTCATTCATTCATTCAACCTTTATTTATACAGGCTAGCCTCGTTGAGTCACGGGGACTCATTTACAAGAGGGACCTGTCTCACTCACACCAAACAACCATCCACTCTCACACTCACACCTAGGGTCAATTTAGAGTCACCAATCAGCCTAACAAGCATGTTTTTTGGTCTGTGGGAGGAAACCGGAGTACCCGGAGGAAACCCACGCATGCACGGGGAGAACATGCAAACTCCACCCAGAAAGGCCCCGGACCGGGATTTGAACCGGCAACCTTCTCGCTGAGAGGCAGCAGCTCTACCAGTTGTGCCACCGTGCTGCCCTAATGCATTCTTTTTGCATATCTTTAAAATGGGCAGAGTTATAGCCATTTTTAAACCCTTTAAAGTCAGCTGACACATGCATACAGTAACTGCCTGAAATTCCAACATCCAAACTTTTTCTAAAACCAAACAGAGTTTTTTTTATTTTTTTTAGTAGAAGTTGACAAAATACAGACGTTTTGTGTGAAAATTGTGAGCAAATTAAAACTATTTGAGTCTGGTCAGCCTACATATGTCAATTTTTGTAAGTCTTCAGTGTTTCCTGTGTGTAATGTGGAGAGCGGACAGGCCAGGACAACACTGGTTGAGCTGAGGACAATCCATCCATCCATCCATCCATCCATCTTCTGCTTGTTCTGAAGTCAGGTCATGGGGCAGTAGCTTGAGCAGGGAGGTCCAGACATCTCTTTCCACAGTCACCTCTTCCAGCTCTTCTGGGAGGAGTCCATGATGTTCCCAGGCCAAGTGAGAGACGTACCGGTAGTCTCTCCAGCGTGTCCTGGATCTTCCTCAGGGTCTCCTCCCAGTCGGACATGCCCAAAGCACCTCCATAGGGAGGCGCCAAGGAAGCATTCTTACCAGATGCGCAAACCACCTCAACTGACTCTTGTTGATGTGGAGGAGCAGCGGTTCTACTCTGAGTCTCTCCTGGATAACTGAACTTCTCACCCTATCTCTAAGGAAGAGTCCAGACACCCTGTGGAGGAAACTCAGTTCAGCCACCTCTATCCACAGTCTCATTCTTTCTGTCACTATCCAAAGTTTGTGGACATAGGTGAGGAAAGTAGACTGACCGGTAAACAGAGAGCTTTGCCTTACAACTCTGCTCCCTCTTCACCACAATGGACTGGTACAGAGTCCACAATAATGCAGATGCTGCACCAATCTGTCAATCTCACGCTCCATTCTTCCCTCAGTTGTGAACAAAACTCTGAGATACTTGAACTCCTTCACTTGAGACAGAACCTCACCCTTGACCTGAAGAGAGTAATCCCCCTTTTTCCAACTGAGGACAAGAGCCTCAGATTTGGAGGTGACGATTCTCATCCTAGCCGATTCACACTCAGCTATGAACCACTCCAGTGAGAGCTGAAGTCCGCAGCACAATGACACCAACAGGATCACATCATCTGCAAATAGCAGAGATGAATCCTGAGGCCATTGAACTGGACTCCCTCTGCCCCCTGGCTGCACTGAGAAATTCTGTCCATAATAGTTATAAACAGTATCGGTGACAACGGGCAGCCCTGGTGGAGTCCAATTCCCACCCAGGAGGGGTCTGACTTATTATGGCAATGCACACCAAACTCTCGCACCACCTGTATAGGGACCAAACAACCCGTATTAAGGATGAACTTAATGAGACCGCAGCAAGGATGAAGTGACCAATGTCCAACAGTTCTGGAGATGAGCTCAGGATGGCTCGAAGGAGGACTTCTGGAACACAGGTAAAGAACAGTTCCTTCTCAAGTTATTAAAGGGCTTTAAATGGTTGTACAACTCAATCACCAAGTGAGTTTATTGATCCATCAAAGAGTGATGAAACAGCTTAGCTTTCAATCATGTGGTGGAAAATCATCCAGACTGCTGACAGCTTGTAGAGCTGCCACGGTAAAGTTCACCCTGCACAAACTCAGGAAGCAGATGATTAAAGACACAGAGACAATAATCCTGACAATCAGAAGTTAAAAACACCTTTCTCTCCCAGTTTAAATGAGAATATTTATATTGTGTTATACAATCAGATGCAATGAGAGTGTGGATGAGCACACTCTGCACTCATCATCATAAAGTTTAACTGAGCAGCACACGCAGGAAGACAAAAATGCACATGCTTTCGCTTTAAAGAAGTACATGTACTTTGTAAGGAATTATACATTTTGCAGTTTGAATAAAATTTGTCTTTTTGTCAAACTTTTGAAAGTTTTGATATCTTAACACTATCATAACACTAATGTGAAAATGTCTGTATAAATTTCTTAAACTCATAAAACTTGAACTGTGAACCATTTAAACTTTGATTGATGATACATTTTTTGGCAATTAAAAAAGGTATTTTCCCCAGAAAAAGATGATAAATAATGTTTTGACTTTTTTAAAATTCCAGTCTGGAGTTTTGTGAAGAACTCTGAACTGGAGCCCACCAGAGCCTTCAGATCCATCCATAAACACTGCATGCCATGTGTAGTATCCGAAGGCAGGGGCATTGGCGCTCAGACCTTTGCTTAACAAAGTTGGCTCTTGGGGATGGAATGTAAACTCTCATAATGAAGTATTCAGTACAGTATTACACTTTTATTATTTCATTTTATGGTTATGTTCATTGGGTGTTTGGTGTTTCAGGGGTGTTTGGTGTTTCAGTGTTGGTGTCAATTTTCATACTTTTATACTATTATGAAAAAACTCAGGACAGTGTTACACTTTTACTATTTTATGCTTATGTTTATTAAATGTTTGGTAACACTTTATAATAACTACACACTATTAAGCCTTATTTAAGCATTAACAAACATTTAATTAACAATGAAAACATCATTAATTAAGGATGATTCACACTTAATACACTATTAATTAACACACTTGTTAACGCTTTATACATAAAGAATAATGAGTTCCAAAACCTACGTACTCAATGTTTATTCATGCTTAATAACTCATGAATTAACTATGCTATCTATATTTGTAAATGCACAAATTAATGTGCTTTCACCACATGTATTAAATGCGTACTAATTGTTAAATAATGTTTGAATTCACTATCTATTAATCCTGCAATGCATCATTAATTAAGGCAGTTGCTAGTAGTTACTTAAGTGTATTTGTGAACCATTCTAAAGTGAAGACTATTCATGCTTTATTAAGGCTTTGTTAATGTTTCATAAATCCTAAATAGCCACAAGTTATTTTTCCCTTGTGGAAATCAGACAAAAATGAATTCACTATCTATTAATCCTGCAATGCATCATTAACTAAGGCAGTTGCTAGTAGTTACTTAAGTGTATTTGTGAACCATTCTAAAGTGAAGACTATTCATGCTTTATTAAGGTTTTGTTAATGTTTCATAAATCCTAAATAGCCACAAGTTATTTTTCCCTTGTGGAAATCAGACAAAAATGATTTCACTATCTATTAATCCTGCAATGCATCATTAATTAAGGCAGTTGCTAGTAGTGTATTTGTGAACCATTCTAAAGTGAAGACTATGCCCAGCTGTTTATCCGCGTTTTAACATGTTACATCGGTGTCCATCAAACATCTGAGGCTGCCAGGCACACATGGATGCGAGCTCCCGGCCCCAGCAGGCGTCTCGGACCGCCACCACTCGGGTCCGTTAGCATTAGCATGTTAGCTCGTGGTCCCTCCACTAAATCTTGCTGTCTGCTGCTTCACGCGTTCCACAGCGTCTTTGTCCTTGGTCTATCTGTCCCTACGCAAAACCGCCGTTCAGCTGCAGCGCATGTGTCCGCGCGGAGCAACCTCTGAACCAACAAGGTTTGGCTGTCGAAGCCGGAGCTAACCGAAGCTAAGAAACATAGCGACCGGAAACTGTCGGAAACTACCGGAAACTGCGTAATTCGGCTTAAAAATAACAATAAAAAATAATTGTGATAATAATACTTTATTTATATACCCAGTTAAAACAACCACAGCTGCAACAAAGCTGAAATAAAGAACATTTAAACCTAAATTATTTTTTAAAATTATTATTTTTATTTATTTATTTAACTTTTGTCTGATTTCCACAAGGGAAAAATAACTTGTGGCTAAATAATACTTTATTTATAAAGCTTTATTTCAGCTTTGTTGCAGCTGTGGTTGTTTTAACTGGGTATATAAATAAAGTATTATTATCACAATTATTTTTTATTGTTATTTTTAAGCCGAATTACGCAGTTTCCGGTAGTTTCCGACAGTTTCCGGTCGCTATGTTTCTTAGCTTCGGTTAGCTCCGGCTTCGACAGCCAAACCTTGTTGGTTCAGAGGTTGCTCCGCGCGGACACATGCGCTGCAGCTGAACGGCGGTTTTGCGTAGGGACAGATAGACCAAGGACAAAGACGCTGTGGAACGCGTGAAGCAGCAGACAGCAAGATTTAGTGGAGGGACCACGAGCTAACATGCTAATGCTAACGGACCCGAGTGGTGGCGGTCCGAGACGCCTGCTGGGGCCGGGAGCTCGCATCCATGTGTGCCTGGCAGCCTCAGATGTTTGATGGACACCGATGTAACATGTTAAAACGCGGATAAACAGCTGGGCATAGTCTTCACTTTAGAATGGTTCACAAATACACTACTAGCAACTGCCTTAATTAATGATGCATTGCAGGATTAATAGATAGTGAAATCATTTTTGTCTGATTTCCACAAGGGAAAAATAACTTGTGGCTATTTAGGATTTATGAAACATTAACAAAACCTTAATAAAGCATGAATAGTCTTCACTTTAGAATGGTTCACAAATACACTTAAGTAACTACTAGCAACTGCCTTAGTTAATGATGCATTGCAGGATTAATAGATAGTGAATTCATTTTTGTCTGATTTCCACAAGGGAAAAATAACTTGTGGCTATTTAGGATTTATGAAACATTAACAAAGCCTTAATAAAGCATGAATAGTCTTCACTTTAGAATGGTTCACAAATACACTTAAGTAACTACTAGCAACTGCCTTAATTAATGATGCATTGCAGGATTAATAGATAGTGAATTCAAACATTATTTAACAATTAGTACGCATTTAATACATGTGGTGAAAGCACATTAATTTGTGCATTTACAAATATAGATAGCATAGTTAATTCATGAGTTATTAAGCATGAATAAACATTGAGTACGTAGGTTTTGGAACTCATTATTCTTTATGTATAAAGCGTTAACAAGTGTGTTAATTAATAGTGTATTAAGTGTGAATCATCCTTAATTAATGATGTTTTCATTGTTAATTAAATGTTTGTTAATGCTTAAATAAGGCTTAATAGTGTGTAGTTATTATAAAGTGTTACCAAATGTTTTAGTGTTTAGTGTTTAGATGGTTACTGTTGCACCGAGGGACTGAGAGAAACGCAATTTCGGTCCTGTGTATGTCCTGTACATATTGCAGTTCTGACAATAAAGTTGACTTTGACTTTGACTTTGACTTTGAAGGAACCAGTTCTTGAGGTTCAAGAGGGGCTGGACCTAATTCTACTATAGAGTTCCCTATGGTAAGTGACACTAGGCTGCTGTGGGTCTACTTATACCCTCCTGGCTTGGTAACTGTGATTTGAGGTCTTCCCCAGCAAATGAGAGGACAGCTTCCCTACACTTTTAGGTTGGGGGTCAGGCTTTCGCTGTTGTTTGAACTTGATTAGGAGGAACGGCCTCTGATCTGAACTCAAGTCATGTCCTGTTGTTGGAGCTCTGTGATAGTCGTGGTTTGTCCATCATGAACACCATGTTAGAACATAAGGGTATCCATAAGTGCCCTTGGCGCCAGGATACCCTGGGTTTGTAGATTTATGATTGATTTTGTAGTCATGTCATCTGAATTTTGGCCATTTGTTTTGGACACTCAGGTGAAGAGAGGAGCTGAGCTGTCAACTGATCTCCACTTGGTAGTGAGTTGGGTCAGATGGCATGGAAAGATGCCAGACAGACCTGGTAGACACACATACAGTATGTAGTGAGAGATTGCTGGTAACACCTGTCAGAAGAACCTGTCAGAAAGCTCTTCAAGTAACACCTACACATGAGCGGAGAAGGGGGACATTGAGTCTGTGTGGGCCATGTTCCACTTCTCAACTGTTTTAGAGGCTGCCTTGAGCTCAAGGCAGCCTCTAAAACAGTTGAGAACTGTTGTTGGTGCTACTCATGGTGACCATTATCAAACTTGAAGGTAAACATATCAGGTTAGGGAGGCTGTCAAGCGGAAGGAGAAGTCATATCTGGTCTTGTTGGTTGGTAGGACTCCAGAGGCAACAGAGGTGAACCAAATGAACTTCAGCCCTGGCTGTTGCTGAGACAAAAGCTCAGACGTGGGAGAAATTTGATAAGACCTTGGATAGAGAGTCTCAGTCAGTTCCGAGGAGATTCTGACAAACCTGGCTGAGGCAGAAAAAGCAGAACTTTATCAACTCTGTGTAGAGTGGGGGTGAGATGCTATTGACCTCAATGTATCTGGGCAGTGGAAAGAATAATTCTCAGACTTTCTTGATCCCACCAGCATTTCTTCTCTGGAGGAAGCTGAATCAGGGGCCTTGGGCATTGGGTTGGGGCTGCGGTTGCTCAGGTCATTGTAAAGCTCCGCATTGGCAAAGTTCCAGAGATGGGTGAGATCTGCCCTGAGTTCCTCAACACTCTGTATGTCTCTGAGCTTTACTGGTTGATATGCTTTTGCAACATTGCATGGACATGAGGGGCAGTGCTGTTGGATTGGCAGACTATGGTGGTGGTTCCTCACTTTAAAAAGATGAATCAAAGGGGCATCAATCTCCCAAGCATAAGGTCTATTCAGGGGTACTGGAGAGAAGAGTCTGATTGATGGTTCAAGCTCAGATTAAGGAGGAACAATATGAGTTCCATCTTGATTGGAGCACTGAATCAGCTCTTTACCCTTACTAGGGTCCTTCAGTGGTCACATGCCCATCCATTCTACATGTGTTTTGTGGATGTGGAAAAGGCATTCTACAATGTCCTTTGAGGTACAATTTGGGGGGTGCTCTATGATGATGGGATTGGTGGTCCATTGCTACAGGCCATTCAGTTTATGTACAAGGGGTGCGAGAGTGTGGATCACATTGCCTGTCATTAATCAGACACCTTCAGAGTTGGACTCTGCCAGGACTGCCCATTGTCACCAATAAAGTTCATAACTTTCATGTACAAAATTTCTTAATGCAGTTTGAGAAAGGATGTTGTCTGGTAATGTGGCCTCAGGATTCTTTTTTTCATTCCTTCATTCAACCTTTATTTAGTCAGGTAAATCTTATTGAGCCTCGTGGGCTCATTTATGAAAGCGACCTGCTAGAAACTACAGAATGATGAACAGCAATGGTAGAAACAATTAAACAATAAACAAACAATAAACAATAGAAAAACAAAAGAGAGAAATACAGTACTTTTTATTTTATTTTACAAAGTATCAAAAAACTAGCAAAACATTATAAGGTAGATGTATAAAATCAAAGACAGGAACATATCTGCATTGCCAGGATTCCAACAGATTCTGAAAACCATATAGAGAAGTCAAGGCCGAGAGCTTCAGATCTTTTTGTAAGATATTCCAGGAAGCAGGAGCGGAGTAGGAGAAGGCCCTTTTTCCAAGTTCAGTCCTCACTGACGGAACACTGCAGGTAATCATGTCATCTTTCTCTACTATGTTCAGATGATGTGGTGCTTCTTTGCACCATCATGTCATGCTCTTCAGCTTTCACTTGAACGGTTGGCAGTCAAATGTGAAGTGGTTAGGACATGGATCAGCACCTCCTTATCTGAGGACATGGTCCTCAGTTACAAAAGTGTGGATTGCCCTCTCTGGGCTGAAAGTGAGGTTCTGTCTCAAGTGGAGGAGTTCAACCATCTCAGGATTTGGTTCATGAGTGAGAAACAAATGGAGTATGAGATTGACAGACATATTGGGGCTGTTTATGCATTATTGCAGACACAGTGTCAGTTTGTTGTGGTGAAAAGGGAGCTGAGCTGCAAGGTGAAACTTCCTGTTTAGCAGGAAGTTTCACAAACTGTTTATAACCTCACCTATGGTCACAGTCTTTGATCAAAGAAAGAGAATGCAGACACAAGTGGTCAAAATTAGTATTTTCCACAAAGTAACTGGACTCTTCCTTAGAGATAAGGTAGAAGTTTAGTGATCCAAGAGAGACTCAGTGTAGAGCTGATGCTCCTCCACATCAAGAGGACCCTTTTAAGGTGGTTCAGGCATCTGTTAGCATCCCCCTTCCTCTACCTCTGGGCATTTCCAAGGAGGAGGAGATACCAGGGAAGACCAAGGACAGTTTGGTCTGGGAATGCCCTGGAATCCTTCCAGAAGAGCTGGAAGAGGTGGCTGTGGAAATAGATGTCTGAACCTTCCTGCTTAAGCTGCTGTGATCTCACTCAGGAAAATGTAGAAAATAATTGATTGAATGGATGCATGGATAGATGCAGTGAATCAGCCAGCCCTTAATAATTTTTTGTACAATTAAAATAAATTGTAGTCTGAAGTATTGTGAAGAAGACCTTCCAGCCCACCATACTCACCACAATCAGCTTCAAAGGCAGTAGCCAAAAATGAGACCTTGTTTTTGATTAAACTTACACCTTTCTCTCAGTGATTGGAAATGGACTTTTTTATTGCATGGCTCAATTTGTCGCAGTTTTAAGTGCTCTATAAATAAAATGGTATGGTATGGTATGGTAACTACCAGGCACTTGCCAGCGAGCTCCTCACCAGGCCTGGCTCCAGGAAGGTGCCCTGGTTTTCTGTACTCTGGCCAAAGTTTTCTTATGTAAATGTTCGTTTGATTTGATTTGATGTTTATTCATTCATTTTAAAAGAACAATACAAAACAGTTTCATCAGATACAAGAATACAAGTAGGATAAAATGAAAGGAGCAGAAAGAAGATGAAATCTTATTATATCTGCCCCTTATTTCACAGTTTGTTCAAACAATGATAACCTTCAAACTACATCACAAAATGAATAACTACTTAATTTTTCTAACTGTAATACACAAACACACTAAGCTACATCATATATAGTTTTTGAGCAAGTCCTTTTTGACCTTTTTCTTAAATGTATACATTGATTTTGCATTTTTAACATCACTCTCCAGAACATTCCACAATCGAATTCCCTGTTTACATTTACACTACTTTTATCTACACTACTGCTGATACATATACAGTATTCTCTGACTAGCCTTATCTAAGGATGCCAAATGTGCCTCACTGCATATGCCACTTTGCCTATATACCAACATCAACTACCTCATACATATACTGTGTACATTAACTTATATGCTGCTGTGCCACTCTTTGCAAATGTCAATGCTAGAACCTTCAGTTTATTTTATAGATATACTTTTTATACTTTTTATACTACTATGCAAAAACTCAGGACAGTATTACACTTTTATTATTTCATTTTATGCTTATGTTCATTGGGTGTTTGGTGTTTTAGGGGTGTTTGGTGTTTCAGTGTTGGTGTAAATTTTCATACTTTTATACTATTGTGAAAAAACTCAGGACAGTGTTACACTTTTACTATTTTATGCTTATGTGTATTAAATGTTTTAGTGTTTATGTTGTAAGCAATTACTGAAAACGTACTCAAATTCAGACCAAGGCTGAGAAGGATCACAGACACAGGTAATCAGTTAAGTGAGTTTATTTACAGTGCTGGGGTAAAGGAAGTCAGGGTTCCTGGAAGGAAAGGGGGAAAAAGATTAATGATGATGTTTGGGGAATATTGCAGTTTTAGTGTTTAATTAAGTCTCTCTCTTACAGAAGGAACTTGGAGGAGGCAGACCAGAGGGAGGAGGTGAGTGTCCATCAGGTGAGTAATTCCTTGTATTTATCCAAGAGTCCCAAGTAGTGTCTTGCAGGTGGCAGCTGGTGGAGGAGTGTCAGGCTGGAGGACAGAGTTTTCTCAAAGAAGGAGTCCAGTTTGGAGGCAGCTTGTCCAGTTTGGGTTCCAGAGGTGAGTCACAGATTTGTCTTGAAAACACAGGGAGACATAAGCTGGTTAAACATAAGTTCACAAAGGAGAACATTAAAATGGCTGTCTCACAGTACCCAAGGTGACTGAATGATTCAGCAAAGACTGGAACCTCCTCCAAGGCTTAAATAGCAGCTGGACTCGTTAACCGGATTGGCAACAGCTGGTTACCCAGGAACTCCCATCTCCAACACTCAGCAACTGCAAGGTGAGTTCTCACATACACACAAACACAAACCCAACAGTTTAGTGTTTAGATGGTTACTGTTGCACCGAGGGACTGAGAGAAACGCAATTTCGGTCCTGTGTATGTCCTGTAGATATTGCAGTTCTGACAATAAAGTTGACTTTGACTTTGACTTTGAATTGAGGTAAACCGTCCCTTTAAGCTGGTTCTGAATTGTGGTTTGATGAATATCTCTGTCCCTTTGAGATTGTAACAACTTTGTCTTTTTATAAAATTTCTTTGGATATTTAAAGGTAATGTGTTATTATGAGCCCTATACATAACTGATAAAATACTATATTCTACCAATTCCTGGAATTTCAATAAATTTAGCTGAAGAAACAAGGTGTTTGATGGGTGACTGAAATGTTTTCTGGTGATTACTCTTACAGCTCTCTTTTGTAAAATAAAAACAGGCTTTGTAATTGTTTTGCACGCTTTTCCCCAAACCTCAATACAATAGATTAAACGTGGAACAATGATTGTGTTATACAACATATACAGAGCTTTATCAATTAAAAAATCCCTGACTTTATACAGTACTGCAATTGATCTAGCTATTTTTGTTTTAATGGAATTTACATGATGTTTCCATGTCAGTTTGTCATCAATGATAACACCCAGAAACTTCACTTCACTCACTTTACAGATCACAACATCTTCAATTTCAAATGGATCGTCAACAATTCTCTTTTTGTTACTGAATATCATGTAATTAGTTTTATCTAAATTCAAAGATAATTTGTTTAATTTAAACCAAGTTTGTATTTTTATAAATTCTGTTTTCATCATATCCAAAATCTGTTTTATGTCTTTACCCGAACAGAAAAATGTGGTGTCATCGGCAAAAAGAACACATTTAAGAAGTCCTGACACATTTACCAAGTCATTCACATATAAAATAAATAACTTTGGTCCAAGCACAGAGCCCTGAGGAACTCCACAAGTGATATCACGGAGGTCAGATCTAACATCATTTATTTGCACAAACTGTTTCCTATCTTTCAAATAGCTAGATACCCACTGTAATGCTGGTCCTCTAATACCATATTTATTTAGTTTTTCAAGGAGAATGGTGTGGTCAATGGTATCAAATGCTTTTTTTAGATCAACAAAAACACTAACACAGTACTGTTTATGATCGACAGCATTAGTTATTTGTTCCATTAAATCCATGAGAGCCATTGATGTAGAGTTTTTTCCTCTAAACCCATACTGACTGCTACTTAAAATATTTTGTTTATCAATAAATTGATCCAATCTGGTCACAAATAGTTTTTCTAGAATTTTTGAGAACTGTGGTAACAAGGATATTGGCCTATAATTATTGAATACACATTTATCACCATTTTTAAAAAGAGGAATTACCTTTGCTACTTTCATGTTATCTGGAAATATTCCTGTTGAAAAAGATAAATTGCATATATATGTAAACGGTTCAATAACATAACTCATTATTTCTTTTACGAACATCATATCCATGTCCACCCAGTCTTTTGATCTCTTGTCTGAGAGATTTTTTACCATTTTCATAATTTCCTCTTTGTTAGTTCCATTAAGAAAAATACTGTTGGTGCAACTTTTAATTGAATGACACACATTATTATCTACTTTTGGTATTTTAGCTGCAAGGCTTGATCCAATATTTACAAAATATTGATTAAATTCATTTACGATATCATTCTCATCATGTATTTCTTTGTCATCTTTCACAAAATATTTTGCAATGTTCGTTTTCGCTTTATGACTTTTTAGAACATCATTTATAACTCGCCATGTTGTTTTAGTGTCACCATTACTCTTGTTTAATAAATCACTATAGTATTCTTTCTTGCATTTTCTTATAATCATTACCAATTTATTTTTATATTTTTTATATTTTTCTTCAGCTTGTTGTGTTCTCGTTTTTAAGAAACATGAATACAAGTAAAAAAAATTTACAAGCATTTCTCAACCCTTTAGTCATCCAAGGTTGGTCAACAATATTTCTTTTTCTACGATTTCTTTGCACACAATTCTTTTCATACAGAGCTTCTAAAATATTCATAAATTCATCATATGATCTGTTAACATCATCAATATAAACGTCCTTCCAGTTTTGCTTCTGTAAATCATCTTTTAATTGATCCATAGCTTTTTTGATGTGTTTATTTATTATTTTTTTCTTAATTGTAACTTCTTTTGTAATGTTTTGTCTCTCTGTAGATAGTGAAAACTGGTAAATGATCACTTAAATCAGTTAAGATAAGTTAAGACTGATGCCAACCAATCTATTGATTTTATGTCAGCATATCTTAAAAAAAACAAAAACAACAAATTGGTTCTTTTCCTTATTTTATTCTATCATAAAAGCATGTGCTACAGATATTCACTAGATAATTATTTTAAGGGAACCATTCTTTAAGGAGAAATTAATCTGTTTCAATGAGCTGTAAGGATTTTTTTATATAGATAAAAAGATTTAAAGTCCTAGTAACTCAAATAAAATATTGACCAACCACTTAATATTGGAAAAATGCAACACTTTGGAAGAAAAAAAAAAATCAAACCATTTGAAGGTTTTGTATTAATTGCAGACTCTGTGATTTAAAAAAAAATGTAGAAGTGAGAATGAAAAACAGGCAAATGAAACCTCTGGATATAAGGTTATGACAAGTCAGTTTGGAAAACAATGAGCCCCAAGCTATAGGAGTTAAATCAGTGTACCATCCAAAGGTCAGCTCTCAGACCTTAGTAAGCTTAAATCTAGGAAGTTCCTCTTCTAGCTGGTTTTGTCAGGGGAGGATCCATTTCACGACCTGATGTTATGAGATAATATCTCTCCCCAGCTGTTAAAGCAGGCTGCCCCACACCCTAGCATCTCCCATGGTGCCTGCCTTCAAGATACCTAAAGCGGTAGGCGTGTGTCAATATATCCCTTTGTTTATCCTTTTAGTGTATCTGCTCATTTGTGTGCGTATGTGACACTGTTCCAACAGTGGTCCCTGTTTTAACCCATTACAGGCTATCCAGACAACTGAGGGGTCGGAGGTTGAAGCAGCTCATTAATACCAAGGAAACAGATGAATGCTGTAATCCCAGACTTTCTAATTAAAACGTAGAGGTTAAAAGGTAGATTAGGTAAAACTAACCTGCTATGACTCAGACAGAGGATATTTTTGTTAAAATAAGACACATGGCAAATATGTCAGGAGTTTTTAATTGTATTTTAAGGATGTGTTCTAAAATTAAAGACATCAGTGTACAGTACATCACTATATTTTAGACTACTTACTTTCTTTTGATATGAATACAAATTTTATTTGGCGTGTTTCTTTTTTTTCATTTTGTAGGTTATCACTCTTTAAATGCTGATTTTGTAGTTTTGTATTAAATACAAACACTTTTCGCCATGTTTGGAGAGGAGCAATAAACCTATTAAGGCAGTTTAAATGTTGCTTTATTGATTTAGTCTGCACCATCTAAGACAGCGCCATAATAATATGAATTGCTTCAAGACTTTGCTATCCTGTAGTACAATACATGGAGAATATTAATCCTTGTAACACTTTTTTTTTTACATAACTGCAGAAAACGTCAGCTCTTTGGCTGTGGAACTAACATCTTATTAAATAACTTTTATTATGATGGCTCACTAGCAGTTTCACACATACACTACAGTGCTTGTTGTAAAACATAAACATAAAAATTAACCAGGAAAAACTCGACCGCAAACATGGAAAAGTACTTCATTTTTATCTAACATTTTTAAACTCCAATCTACATTTTGGGATACTTGGAACGTAGTTTGTTGTTTTACTCTTGGTGAGAATCTGAGCAATAGAAACTCAGAAGTTTATTTTGAGGGTTGCAATATTTGAGTTCAGTTTAGTTTTTATATTATAGATCTATAGATGTTATCAAACATTTCTAAGAAACGAGCAATGGGCTTAAACTGGTATCAGACATGGCTAATTTAGGCACCATTGGGTACCACATTATTGGGTTCATTTATTTATAGCAACAGTTAATAAAAAAGTTTCCTAAAATATTAATTTTGTTGCACTTGGTAGTTTTTGTCTCTGAAGACTGTGATTTATAGAGGTATCATGCCTGCACCTAGTACAGTATAAGAAAGGTTTTGTTAGTTGTGAGGCCATCATCAGCCATTGGGCATTGTATGCATTGATAAATTGTTGTACCGTACTTGCTTTCTCCTTGTCTTGAAAAGGTCCAAAACATCACAAAAAGGCAGCCACTCGTAGTTATCTGGTCATTTGGCCCTAAGCTCTCACATGTTGGCTAAATTGATCAGAATTGCTAACATTATTTTGGAAAATGGTGATTGCAATTTAAATATGATGCAGCCACAAAAGACCAAGTGCTTTTATTTTGGACATGTCTGGGAGTAAT
>JBBPBX010054653.1:0-23386 GCA_038048925.1 Garcialebias charrua | reverse complement strand
GTGACTCATTGATTTAGGTCTTGCAAATAGAAATAAGTTTGTTTGTAAAACAACACATGTCTCTCTCTTACTTGCCAATAAAGTCAGTGCATCCACCACATTTGGTGCGAGTAAAACTGCAACCTTTCGGCCTCTTTTCACAATGATTTCAACCCGAGTGAAATGGCTGCAGAGCTTCTGTTCAACCGTTGACAAACCCATGGCAACATCATCATGGAGCTTGGTGGTGTCACGCTCCATAAAACTTCGTAGGTGCATCTTTGAAACCTCTCCTGCTCGTCTACGATTGAACACAATGACCTATGCAAGTGTAACTTTTGCAAGTTCTGCATAAGTCTGGGGGCTGGCTTCATCTTTCAAGGTGTTAAAGGCATTTTCTCCTGATTTATTCAGATGCTGATGCAGAAGCTTAACATCTTCAGTGAATGGTAATGTTAATGGCCTATTGTATTTGGCATGATTTTAAGTGCTAAGGGCACTATGAGACACCATCTCTGACCATTTTGATGAGCACAGTTTTTTGAATGCGTCTGACGACTTCATCAGTTGTTCATCTTCTGCCATGAGTGCTCGGCAATGAACAAGGTTACAGATTTTGTTCAGTGTATGTCCCAGTTTTATGGCAAGGCTTGTTTTTTTGTATGAACGTGTTTCTTCATCAAAGCCTGACACAGTCTTTACTGCTTGCACAACTCTCTGGAAGTTAGCAGGTTTCACAGCATCCTCTAGGTTATGTATTGCATATTTTGTGCGCAGACATATCAACAAACGGCCAACTTCATGAAGCTTTTGTCGCATGTAGTCGTATTTTGAGGGGTCTTGTCCATGTCTGTTGTGGAGTGACTGAGCAAACTGAATAATACACAGGTCATTTCTCACAGCTGAGGTAACATCGTCGGGTTTCATACTTTTAATGATCTTACAAACACCACTTCAGATTTCATGATAGAATGCAGACTCTTTAGCCAAAGCCAAACTCAGCACTTTGGCTCTTCCAGGTGGATTATCCATATCCATATTTTCTGGCTTACAGGGGCATCTACGGACATGTCTCCATAGTTGCTTTTGAACGTACATTCCTTCACAGTAGATACAGTGAATAAATGTTCCATCTACGGCCTTAGCTTTTGTCTTTCTCTTCACTTTCAAGGGCCCTTGTCCACCTTGTAAAACTGCATTGTTATGCTTGTGAATTCCCCTGTTCCTCAATTTTTCTAATAAAACTTTGCGCTCTTTAGAATCCTTGTGAAGGGAAAACAGTTGGATAATTTCAGGATGCGTCTGGTGTGTTTGCAAATGGCGTGAAATTTTAGTTTGTGGCTTACCACAAACATAACAGAAGTTTTGTAGACATGTAATCTGCTTTGAGGATTCCTGTTTGAGAAGCTCATCTTTTCTGTCTGGTTTATCCTTTGAGTATGTGGTAGAAGTGGCTTGGCCTGATGTTTTAAATGCGCTTTCTCCAATATTACTTGTGTCAGGAGGAAAGCACCATTTTGACGTGCTGGGAAAAACAGGGAAACTTGTGTCTGACATATTAGGATCAGGTATTGCTCCTTTTTCCAGAATCTGTCCAACTTTGGACTGGCTACACTGAAGGGGGACACAGGGACATCTGGACAAGTCTCCAGTCCATCACAAGGACACATGGACAAGTCTCCAGTCCATCACAGGGATACCTGGACAGGTCTCCAGTCCATCACAGGTACACAGGGACAAGTCTCCAGTCCATCACAAGGACACATGGACAAGTCTCCAGTCCATCACAGGGACATGTGGACAAGCCTCCAGTCAATCACAGGGACACCTGGACAGGTCTCCAGTCCATCACAGGGACACATTTACAACTCTCCAGTCCATCACAGGGACACATTTACAAGTCTCCAGTCCATCACAGGGACATATTTACAAGTCTCCAGTCCATCACAGGGACATCCTGGACAGGTCTCCAGTCCATCACAGGGACACGTGGACAAGTCTCTAGTCCATCACAGGGACACATTTACAAGTCACCAGTCCATCACAGGGACACGTGGACAAGTCTCCAGTCCATCACAGGGATACCTGGACAGGTCTCCAGTCCATCACAGGTACACAGGGACAAGTCTCCAGTCCATCACAAGGACACATGGACAAGTCTCCAGTCCATCACAGGGATACCTGGACAGGTCTCCAGTCCATCACAGGTACACAGGGACAAGTCTCCAGTCCATCACAAGGACACATGGACAAGTCTCCAGTCCATCACAGGGACATGTGGACAAGTCTCCAGTCAATCACAGGGACACCTGGACAGGTCTCCAGTCCATCACAAGGACACATTTACAACTCTTCAGTCCATCACAGGGACACATTTACAAGTCTCCAGTCCATCACAGGGACACATTTACAAGTCTCCAGTCCATCACAGGGACATCCTGGACAGGTCTCCAGTCCATCACAGGGACACGTGGACAAGTCTCCAGTCCATCACAGGGACACATTTACAAGTCACCAGTCCATCACAGGGACATCCTGGACAGGTCTCCAGTCCATCACAGGGACACGTGGACAAGTCTCCAGTCCATCACAAGGACACATGGACAAGTCTCCAGTCCATCACAGGGATACCTGGACAGGTCTCCAGTCCATCACAGGTACACAGGGACAAGTCTCCAGTCCATCACAAGGACACATGGACAAGTCTCCAGTCCATCACAGGGACATGTGGACAAGTCTCCAGTCAATCACAGGGACACCTGGACAGGTCTCCAGTCCATCACAGGGACACATTTACAACTCTTCAGTCCATCACAGGGACACATTTACAAGTCTCCAGTCCATCACAGGGACACATTTACAAGTCTCCAGTCCATCACAGGGACATCCTGGACAGGTCTCCAGTCCATCACAGGGACACGTGGACAAGTCTCCAGTCCATCACAGGGACACATTTACAAGTCACCAGTCCATCACAGGGACATCCTGGACAGGTCTCCAGTCCATCACAGGGACACGTGGACAAGTCTCCAGTCCATCACAAGGACACATGGACAAGTCTCCAGTCCATCATAGGGATACCTGGACAGGTCTCCAGTCCATCACAGGTACACAGGGACAAGTCTCCAGTCCATCACAAGGACACATGGACAAGTCTCCAGTCCATCACAGGGACATGTGGACAAGTCTCCAGTCAATCACAGGGACACCTGGACAGGTCTCCAGTCCATCACAGGGACACATTTACAACTCTTCAGTCCATCACAGGGACACATTTACAAGTCTCCAGTCCATCACAGGGACACATTTACAAGTCTCCAGTCCATCACAGGGACATCCTGGACAGGTCTCCAGTCCATCACAGGGACACGTGGACAAGTCTCCAGTCCATCACAGGGACACATTTACAAGTCACCAGTCCATCACAGGGACATCCTGGACAGGTCTCCAGTCCATCACAGGGACACGTGGACAAGTCTCCAGTCCATCACAGGGACACATGGACAAGTCTCCAGTCCATCACAGGGACACATGGACAGGTCTCTAGTCCATCACAGGGACATGTGGACAAGTCTCCAGTCCATCACAAGGACACCTGGACAGGTCTCAAGTCCATCACAGGTACACAGGGAAAAGTCTCCAGTCCATCACAAGGACACATGGACAAGTCTCCAGTCCATCACAGGGATACCTGGACAGGTCTCCAGTCCATCACAGGTACACAGGGACAAGTCTCCAGTCCATCACAAGGACACGTGGACAAGTCTCCAGTCCATCACAGGGACATCCTGGACAGGTCTCCAGTCCATCACAGGGACATCCTGGACAGGTCTCCAGTCCATCACAGGGACATGTGGACAAGTCTCCAGTCCATCACAAGGATACCTGGACAGGTCTCCAGTCCATCACAGGGACACATGGACAGGTCTCTAGTCCATCACAGGGACATGTGGACAAGTCTCCAGTCCATCACAAGGACACCTGGACAGGTCTCAAGTCCATCACAGGTACACAGGGAAAAGTCTCCAGTCCATCACAAGGACACATGGACAAGTCTCCAGTCCATCACAGGGATACCTGGACAGGTCTCCAGTCCATCACAGGTACACAGGGACAAGTCTCCAGTCCATCACAAGGACACGTGGACAAGTCTCCAGTCCATCACAGGGACATCCTGGACAGGTCTCCAGTCCATCACAGGGACATGTGGACAAGTCTCCAGTCCATCACAGGGACACCTGGACAGGTCTCCAGTCCATCACAGGGACACATTTACAAGTCTCCAGTCCATCACAGGGACACATTTATAAATTAAAATATATAAATTACACATTTTTGTCATCTGTGTATGTTTCCCATACTTGACAGACAAAATTGTTCTCTGCATTTAACCCAACCACCACCAAGTGGTGCAGTGAGCAGCCGTAGTCAGCGCCCGGGGAGCTGGGGAAATAGGTATGCACTCATAGACACCCCAAGGTGTGTAGTGGCCGGGGTTCGAACTCGAACCAGGGTCCTTCAGATCACAAGTCCGGTTCCCTTGCAAGTCTCCAGTCCATCACAGGGACACATTTACAAGTCTCCAGTCCATCACAGGGACACATTTACAAGTCTCCAGTCCATCACAGGGACACATTTACAAGTCTCCAGTCCATCACAGGGACATCCTGGACAGGTCTCCAGTCCATCACAGGGACACATGGACAAGTCTCCAGTCCATCACAGGGACACATTTACAAGTCACCAGTCCATCACAGGGACATCCTGGACAGGTCTCCAGTCCATCACAGGGACACGTGGACAAGTCTCCAGTCCATCACAAGGACACATGGACAAGTCTCCAGTCCATCACAGGGATACCTGGACAGGTCTCCAGTCCATCACAGGTACACAGGGACAAGTCTCCAGTCCATCACAAGGACACATGGACAAGTCTCCAGTCCATCACAGGGACATGTGGACAAGTCTCCAGTCAATCACAGGGACACCTGGACAGGTCTCCAGTCCATCACAGGGACACATTTACAACTCTTCAGTCCATCACAGGGACACATTTACAAGTCTCCAGTCCATCACAGGGACACATTTACAAGTCTCCAGTCCATCACAGGGACATCCTGGACAGGTCTCCAGTCCATCACAGGGACACGTGGACAAGTCTCCAGTCCATCACAGGGACACATTTACAAGTCACCAGTCCATCACAGGGACATCCTGGACAGGTCTCCAGTCCATCACAGGGACACGTGGACAAGTCTCCAGTCCATCACAGGGACACATGGACAAGTCTCCAGTCCATCACAGGGACACATGGACAAGTCTCTAGTCCATCACAGGGACATGTGGACAAGTCTCCAGTCCATCACAAGGACACCTGGACAGGTCTCCAGTCCATCACAGGGACATGTGGACAAGTCTCCAGTCCATCACAAGGACACCTGGACAGGTCTCAAGTCCATCACAGGTACACAGGGAAAAGTCTCCAGTCCATCACAAGGACACATGGACAAGTCTCCAGTCCATCACAGGGATACCTGGACAGGTCTCCAGTCCATCACAGGTACACAGGGACAAGTCTCCAGTCCATCACAAGGACACGTGGACAAGTCTCCAGTCCATCACAGGGACATCCTGGACAGGTCTCCAGTCCATCACAGGGACATGTGGACAAGTCTCCAGTCCATCACAGGGACACCTGGACAGGTCTCCAGTCCATCACAGGGACACATTTACAAGTCTCCAGTCCATCACAGGGACACATTTATAAATTAAAATATATAAATTACACATTTTTGTCATCTGTGTATGTTTCCCATACTTGACAGACAAAATTGTTCTCTGCATTTAACCCAACCACCACCAAGTGGTGCAGTGAGCAGCCGTAGTCAGCGCCCGGGGAGCTGGGGAAATAGGTATGCACTCATAGACACCCCAAGGTGTGTAGTGGCCGGGGTTCGAACTCGAACCAGGGTCCTTCAGATCACAAGTCCGGTTCCCTTGCAAGTCTCCAGTCCATCACAGGGACACATTTGCAAGTCTCCAGTCCATCACAGGGACACATTTACAAGTCTCCAGTCCATCACAGGGACACATTTACAAGTCTCCAGTCCATCACAGGGACACATTTACAAGTCTCCAGTCCATCACAGGGACATCCTGGACAGGTCTCCAGTCCATCACAGGGACACATGGACAAGTCTCCAGTCCATCACAGGGACACATTTACAAGTCACCAGTCCATCACAGGGACACGTGGACAAGTCTCCAGTCCATCACAGGGACACCTGGACAGGTCTCCAGTCCATCACAGGGACACATTTACAAGTCTCCAGTCCATCACAGGGACACATTTACAAGTCTCCAGTCCATCACAGGGACATCCTGGACAGGTCTCCAGTCCATCACAGGGACACGTGGACAAGTCTCCAGTCCATCACAGGGACACGTGGACAAGTCTCCAGTCCATCGCAGGGACACATGGACAAGTCTCCAGTCCATCACAAGGACACATTTACAAGTCTCCAGTCCATCACAGGGACACCTGTTTGGCCATAAGTCAGCCATTTTGGGTCAAAGGGTAATTTTTGGCTGTTTTTCACTTTTCATTGATGGTGAATTTTAATGCACTCCTCCTAGGGATTTTGAGCGACTGACTTCAACCTTGGTTAATATGCACTTAAGATGTGGGTGAGTGAAAATTCATCAAAAACTTGTATTTTCATATATGCTGAAGGGACGTGGCCTTGCCTCAACGTTTGGCTTCTCGCCATACATTTTAAAACGCTATAACTTTCACAATGAAAAACAGAATTGCACCAAACTTGGCATGAGTGATCCATGTCAGATGCCCAACAATTCTCTGTGGTCATGTTGTGCTGTCACTGAAACCCCGCTCCCTCAGAACAGGAAGTCACTTTTTTCTTGGAAGGCTCCCTTTCTGACAGCCTTGAACTAATCAGGATGATCCTACGTTAGAAGACGTAAAACAAGTTGGTTTGGACCAACGATCCAAGCGGGACGGTGCTCGTTAACAGCGGAATCGAAATAAAGGATCGTGCAGAGATTTTTTCTTCAAAACATACATTTTCCTGGATAAGTTGAAGGTAACGCTCCCATTATGCCGATTCGCCATGCAACAGCGACTCCAACTCAGGAGAAGGCACCCTCCGCGGCTGCAGAGAACGATCCAGAAGCCTCAGATGAGGAGTCGCCCTCTGCTGATGAAGATCAGGCAGCATCTTCAGCTGCAAGAGGCGAAGATGAGGAGGGGGAGAATTCAGGTGACGCGAATACGGACAAGAATGAAGACACTACTGAAGAGGGAGTGGAGGGAGAAAAAAAAGGATGAGAAAGATGTGAAATGCCCGGACTGCGAGGCTGGCCAGTGCTCAACACACTGCTTTGTTCTCCTTCTAAGGATGAAGGATGGCTACAAGTATGGGAAATCCAAAAGCAAGAAGGTGAAACGGACAATTCCTGCATGGGCTAGTGCCACTGCCAGCAAACGCATTCCTGTTACCAACTATGCAGGCACGCAGTGCAAAGTGGATACTGTAGTATCATTATCGAAGCTATAATTTACTCTCAGGACAAGGTAGGGATTTCATTCCAGTCACTCATGAAATAACTTCATTATTGATTTTATTAATAGTGTTATTATTTATCTCTAAATAAAAAAAGTGGTCCTCCTTTATTTATATCGTCTGCAGAGACTCGAAGAAACACACCGACCACAGGTTCAGACCCATCGATGAAGCTGCAGCGGAACTCAGAGAGGATCTGCTGAGATCCATGAAACCACTGAAGGAGAAGCAGGAGGTCAAGAAGAAAGTTCAGTCTGAGTTTGATCAGACAGCAGAACATGTGAAGGTCCAGGCTCGACTCACAAAGACGCAGATTAAGAAGCAGTTTAAGAAGCTTCACCAGTTTCTAACAGAGGAAGAGGAGGCCAGGCTGGCTGCTCTGAGGGAGGAAGAGGAGCAGAAGAGTGGACTGATTGAGAATATGGAGGCTATGAGCAGAGAGATGGCAGCTCTTTCGGACACAGTCAGAGCCACAGAGGAGGAGCTGAGAGCTGAAGTGTTATTTGTTCATTATTGATTTTATTAATAGTGTTATTATTTATCTCTAAATAAAAAAAAGTGGTCCTCCTTAATTTATATCGTCTGCAGAGACTCGAAGAAACACACCGACCACAGGTTCAGACCCATCGATGAAGCTGCAGCGGAACTCAGAGAGGATCTGCTGAGATCCATGAAACCACTGAAGGAGAAGCAGGAGGTCAAGAAGAAAGTTCAGTCTGAGTTTGATCAGACAGCAGAACATGTGAAGGTCCAGGCTCGACTCACAAAGAGGCAGATTAAGAAGCAGTTTAAGAAGCTTCACCAGTTTCTAACAGAGGAAGAGGAGGCCAGGCTGGCTGCTCTGAGGGAGGAAGAGGAGCAGAAGAGTGGACTGATTGAGAATATGGAGGCTCTGAGCAGAGAGATGGCAGCTCTTTCGGACACAGTCAGAGCCATAGAGGAGGAGCTGAGAGCTGAAGTGTTATTTGTTCATTATTGATTTTATTAATAGTGTTATTATTTATCTCTAAATAAAAAAAAGTGGTCCTCCTTAATTTATATCGTCTGCAGAGACTCGAAGAAACACACCGACCACAGGTTCAGACCCATCGATGAAGCTGCAACGGAACTCAAAGAGGATCTGCTGAGATCTATGAAACCACTGAAGGAGAAGCAGGAGGTCAAGAAGAAAGTTCAGTCTGAGTTTGATCAGACAGCAGAACATGTGAAGGTCCAGGCTCGACTCACAAAGAGGCAGATTAAGAAGCAGTTTAAGAAGCTTCACCAGTTTCTAACAGAGGAAGAGGAGGCCAGGCTGGCTGCTCTGAGGGAGGAAGAGGAGCAGAAGAGTGGACTGATTGAGAATATGGAGGCTCTGAGCAGAGAGATGGCAGCTCTTTCGGACACAGTCAGAGCCACAGAGGAGGAGCTGAGAGCTGAAGTGTTATTTGTTCATTATTGATTTTATTAATAGTGTTATTATTTATCTCTAAATAAAAAAAAGTGGTCCTCCTTAATTTATATCGTCTGCAGAGACTCGAAGAAACACACCGACCACAGGTTCAGACCCATCGATGAAGCTGCAGCGGAACTCAGAGAGGATCTGCTGAGATCCATGAAACCACTGAAGGAGAAGCAGGAGGTCAAGAAGAAAGTTCAGTCTGAGTTTGATCAGACAGCAGAACATGTGAAGGTCCAGGCTCGACTCACAAAGAGGCAGATTAAGAAGCAGTTTAAGAAGCTTCACCAGTTTCTAACAGAGGAAGAGGAGGCCAGGCTGGCTGCTCTGAGGGAGGAAGAGGAGCAGAAGAGTGGACTGATTGAGAATATGGAGGCTCTGAGCAGAGAGATGGCAGCTCTTTCGGACACAGTCAGAGCCACAGAGGAGGAGCTGAGAGCTGAAGTGTTATTTGTTCATTATTGATTTTATTAATAGTGTTATTATTTATCTCTAAATAAAAAAAAGTGGTCCTCCTTAATTTATATCGTCTGCAGAGACTCGAAGAAACACACCGACCACAGGTTCAGACCCATCGATGAAGCTGCAACGGAACTCAAAGAGGATCTGCTGAGATCTATGAAACCACTGAAGGAGAAGCAGGAGGTCAAGAAGAAAGTTCAGTCTGAGTTTGATCAGACAGCAGAACATGTGAAGGTCCAGGCTCGACTCACAAAGAGGCAGATTAAGAAGCAGTTTAAGAAGCTTCACCAGTTTCTAACAGAGGAAGAGGAGGCCAGGCTGGCTGCTCTGAGGGAGGAAGAGGAGCAGAAGAGTGGACTGATTGAGAATATGGAGGCTCTGAGCAGAGAGATGGCAGCTCTTTCGGACACAGTCAGAGCCACAGAGGAGGAGCTGAGAGCTGAAGTGTTATTTGTTCATTATTGATTTTATTAATAGTGTTATTATTTATCTCTAAATAAAAAAAAGTGGTCCTCCTTAATTTATATCGTCTGCAGAGACTCGAAGAAACACACCGACCACAGGTTCAGACCCATCGATGAAGCTGCAGCGGAACTCAGAGAGGATCTGCTGAGATCCATGAAACCACTGAAGGAGAAGCAGGAGGTCAAGAAGAAAGTTCAGTCTGAGTTTGATCAGACAGCAGAACATGTGAAGGTCCAGGCTCGACTCACAAAGACGCAGATTAAGAAGCAGTTTAAGAAGCTTCACCAGTTTCTAACAGAGGAAGAGGAGGCCAGGCTGGCTGCTCTGAGGGAGGAAGAGGAGCAGAAGAGTGGACTGATTGAGAATATGGAGGCTATGAGCAGAGAGATGGCAGCTCTTTCGGACACAGTCAGAGCCACAGAGGAGGAGCTGAGAGCTGAAGTATTATTTGTTCATTATTGATTTTATTAATAGTGTTATTATTTATCTCTAAATAAAAAAAAGTGGTCCTCCTTAATTTATATCGTCTGCAGAGACTCGAAGAAACACACCGACCACAGGTTCAGACCCATCGATGAAGCTGCAACGGAACTCAAAGAGGATCTGCTGAGATCTATGAAACCACTGAAGGAGAAGCAGGAGGTCAAGAAGAAAGTTCAGTCTGAGTTTGATCAGACAGCAGAACATGTGAAGGTCCAGGCTCGACTCACAAAGAGGCAGATTAAGAAGCAGTTTAAGAAGCTTCACCAGTTTCTAACAGAGGAAGAGGAGGCCAGGCTGGCTGCTCTGAGGGAGGAAGAGGAGCAGAAGAGTGGACTGATTGAGAATATGGAGGCTCTGAGCAGAGAGATGGCAGCTCTTTCGGACACAGTCAGAGCCACAGAGGAGGAGCTGAGAGCTGAAGTGAAAAGAAACGTCCATCGTTAAACGGGGGTGGAGGCCTCCGGGTTCAACTGTCCCCCTCTTACAATGCTATGATTGCTAGTATCACTAAGCCCTCTGTGAATAGCAAACAACCATCAGGGTGCTAACGATCCATCGTTAGGCTGATGGTCCTCCTTGATCATGTGAGCAGCTGGTTTCGGCTGTCATCAGCCAACTGGTTGATCCACTGTGGGAGGGTGCTATTTATAAGACTGAGCTGAATACAGCAACTCAGACTGAAGAAGGCTTTCGGACGAAAGACGAAACTTTTGCTTCGTTTTGTTTTATTTTTTTGAATGTCCAGAGGACCAGACTTAGCTTTTTTAGATAAAATAAATAAATAAAGTATTTAAAAGTGTTACACAGATTTATACAATATTAATACATAATACAGACGGGTACATACCAGATACTGGTAGCATACTGGTTATATAACCGGTATGTATATTTTGTACCAGGCTATAGTATGAAGTGACATGTTATCCTGTACTTAACTGGTATGTACCTGGTACCTATGCAACGAAAGACTAAACATTTCTACGTTTTGTACCAGGCTATAGTATGAAGTGACATGTTATCCTGTACTTAACTGGTATGTACCTGGTACCTATGCAACGAAAGACTAAACATTTCTACATTTTTGTTTTGTTTTTTAAATGTCCAGAGGCCAGACGTAGATTTTTAGATACATTAAAAAATCTGTAAGTTTTGTTTCTGTTTTTATCTCTTTTCAGTTATTCCCCGGTTTCTCACAAAGTCTCATATTTTGAACTGTTCTTTGAGCCAACATAGGGCCCTCAACCTTCTTACAGTGGTTGCATTAATTCTTTCTGGTCAGTTTTCCTTCACTTATGTGATTTCGGAAATTACGCATTACATCAGCTACTTCACCATTTGACCACTTTTTCTTTGCCATTCTTCTGGATCCTAGACTTGCTTGACTTTTTCTCTAGAAAACATGGAGGACACAGAAAAAAATCATGTATTTAGTATATGGGCAAGTCAACATTCATCAGAACTTTAAACAAAGTATTTATAAGATTACAGTCCGAGGGAAACTCATAAAAATCAAAATTAAAATTTTATTTTGTTACATGTTTTTCCCATGATGTAAACACATGGATTAGATGTCTTGCTCATGGAGCCCATGCAGCCCCTCAGTAAACCTTAATGTTTTGTGTGCAATATATTAAATTAGGTAAGAGTTACACTGTGGAGTTGAAAAAAACTGCTTACGAATGCATAAAAATGATCAGAAACGTGTGTCCACATGTTTAGCTAACGAACTGTGGTGAAAAAACACAGAAAAACTCAGTATTTTTTGTGTTTTTTCCAAAAATTCACCAGCACTAACATGTTCAACTGAAGTTGTGTATGTTTGTGTGTGTGACTGTTTTGTGGTTTTTAAGGACAGTGTTTTGTCAGGACAGTAATGAGCTGTTATCTGATTGATTGTCTGATTGTTTATAGCGTATGACTGTCCAAACAAACAACTGTCCATAAAAACCACAATACACTCCTATACACACCTAATTGAACATTAAGGTTGATGAAACCACACGTAGCAAGTAATTCTGTTTAGGAACACAAGAACTAAAATGTACCTTGGTATTCGTGTTTAAAGGAAGTTGATCGTGCTTCTGGCTACCTGCGATCTCCTGACTCTGGACGTGCTCACATGACATCTGTAACAGATCAGTTATACTTATATTTAGAGGAAATTCTACATTTTGATGATAGCTGCTGTCACATGTAAACCAATAAACATTACATGATTGTTTTTGGCCAAAGTATCCATCTCACATAAAGGAAAGATGGATGGACAGAGTATTTACAAAACTCCTCTCATGATAGGTGGACTAAGATGAAATTAAAATTAGCTGAATGAAAGAAAACTATAAATTTAAAAACTGTGACAAATAATATTGAAGTCATATTTAACAATCCCTGCATTATTTATATAATTGATATCTATGTCATATACATACACACAAATATACATATATACATGTATATAAGCATATCATAAATGCATAGTCATGTACTGTACAGTGTATATACATATATGCATATACATGTATATATATGCATATACTGTACAGATAGACATATACATGTAAATATAACATGTTCTACTAAAATTGTGTGTGTTTGTGTGTGTGACTGTTTTGTGGTTTTAATGGACAGTGGTTTGTTAGGACAGCAATACGCTATAATCAGACAATCAGATAATAGCTCATTACTGTCCTGACAAAACACTGTCCTTAGAAACCACAAAACAGTCACACACAAAAACACACACAATTTTAGTTGAACATGTTATATTTACATGCCTATTACACGTATATGTAAGTGCCTATTTACATGTATATGTAAGTGCCTATATACATGTATATGTAAGTGCATATATACATGAATATGTAAGTGCATATATACATGTACTGTATATGCAAATGCATTTAAACATGTAAATGCATATATGTATATATACAAGAATATGCATATATGTACATATGCATAAACATATAGATGTATATATGCATAAACATACACATGTATATATATGCATATACATATAATGTTCAGATAGACATATACATGTAAATATAACATGTTCAACTGAAGTTGTGTGTGTTTGTGTGTGTGACCGTTTTGTGGTTTTTATACATACACACAAATATACATATATACATGTATATAAGCATATCATAAATGCATATTCATGTACTGTACAGTGTATATACATATATGCATATAAATGTATATATGCATATCAGATAGACATATACATGTAAATATAACATGTTCTACTAAAATTGTGTGTGTTTGTGTGTGTGACTGTTTTGTGGTTTTTAAGGACAGTGTTTTGTCAGGACAGCAATACGCTATACAGTAATCAGACAATCCGATAACAGCTCATTACTGTCCTGACAAAACACTGTCCTTAGAAACCACAAAACAGTCACACACACAAACACACACAATTTGAGTTGAACATGTTATATTTACATGCCTATTACACGTATATGTAAGTGCCTATTTACATGTATGTGTAAGTGCATATATACATGTATATGTAAGTGCATATATACATGTACTGTATATGCAAATGCATTTAAACATGTAAATGCATATATGTATATATACAAGAATATGCATATATGTACATATGCATAAACATATAGATGTATATATGCATAAACATATACATGTATATATATGCATATACGTATAATGTACAGATAGACATATACATGTAAATATAACATGTTCAACTGAAGTTGTGTGTGTTTGTGTGTGTGACTGTTTTGTGGTTTTTAAGGACAGTGTTTTGTCAGGACAGCAATACGCTATACAGTAATCAGACAATCAGATAACAGCTCATTACTGTCCTGACAAAACACTGTCCTTAGAAACCACAAAACAGTCACACACACAAACACACACAATTTGAGTTGAACATGTTATATTTACATGCCTATTACACGTATATGTAAGTGCCTATTTACATGTATGTGTAAGTGCATATATACATGTATATGTAAGTGCATATATACATGTACTGTATATGCAAATGCATTTAAACATGTAAATGCATATATGTATATATACAAGAATATGCATATATGTACATATGCATAAACATATAGATGTATATATGCATAAACATATACATGTATATATATGCATATACGTATAATGTACAGATAGACATATACATGTAAATATAACATGTTCAACTGAAGTTGTGTGTGTTTGTGTGTGTGACTGTTTTGTGGTTTTTAAGGACAGTGTTTTGTCAGGACAGCAATACGCTATACAGTAATCAGACAATCAGATAACAGCTCATTACTGTCCTGACAAAACACTGTCCTTAGAAACCACAAAACAGTCACACACACAAACACACACAATTTGAGTTGAACATGTTATATTTACATGCCTATTACACGTATATGTAAGTGCCTATTTACATGTATGTGTAAGTGCATATATACATGTATATGTAAGTGCATATATACATGTACTGTATATGCAAATGCATTTAAACATGTAAATGCATATATGTATATATACAAGAATATGCATATATGTACATATGCATAAACATATAGATGTATATATGCATAAACATATACATGTATATATATGCATATACGTATAATGTACAGATAGACATATACATGTAAATATAACATGTTCAACTGAAGTTGTGTGTGTTTGTGTGTGTGACTGTTTTGTGGTTTTTAAGGACAGTGTTTTGTCAGGACAGCAATACGCTATACAGTAATCAGACAATCAGATAACAGCTCATTACTGTCCTGACAAAACACTGTCCTTAGAAACCACAAAACAGTCACACACACAAACACACACAATTTGAGTTGAACATGTTATATTTACATGCCTATTACACGTATATGTAAGTGCCTATTTACATGTATGTGTAAGTGCATATATACATGTATATGTAAGTGCATATATACATGTACTGTATATGCAAATGCATTTAAACATGTAAATGCATATATGTATATATACAAGAATATGCATATATGTACATATGCATAAACATATAGATGTATATATGCATAAACATATACATGTATATATATGCATATACATATAATGTACAGATAGACATATACATGTAAATATAACATGTTCAACTGAAGTTGTGTGTGTTTGTATGTGTGACTGTTTTGTGGTTTTTAAGGACAGTGTTTTGTCAGGACAGTAATGAGCTGTTATCTGATTGATTGTCTGATTGTTTATAGCGTCTGACTGTCCAAACAAACAACTGTCCATAAAAACCATAGTACACTCCTATACACACCTAATTGAACATTAAGGTTGATGAAACCACACGTAGCAAGTAATTCTGTTTAGGAACACAAGAACTAAAATGTACCTTGGTATTCGTGTTTAAAGGAAGTTGATCGTGCTTCTGGCTACCTGCGATCTCCTGACTCTGGACGTGTTCACATGACATCTGTAAGAGATCATTTATACTTATATTTAGAGGAAATTCTACATTTTGATGATAGCTGCTGTCACATGTAAACCAATAAACATTACATGATTGTTTGTTTTTGGCCCAAGTATCCATCTCACATAAAGGAAAGATAAATGGACAGAGTATTTACAAAACTCCTCTCATGATAGGTGGACTAAGATGAAATTAAAATTAGCTGAATGAAAGAAAACTATAAATTAAAAAACTGTGACTAATAATATTGAAGTCATACTTAACAATCCCTGCATTATTTATATAATTGATATCTATGTCATATACATACACACAAATATACATATATACATGTATATAAGCATATCATAAATGCATATTCATGTACTGTACAGTGTATATACATATATGCATATAAATGTATATATGCATATCAGATAGACATATACATGTAAATATAACATGTTCTACTAAAATTGTGTGTGTTTGTGTGTGTGACTGTTTTGTGGTTTTTAAGGACAGTGTTTTGTCAGGACAGCAATACGCTATACAGTAATCAGACAATCCGATAACAGCTCATTACTGTCCTGACAAAACACTGTCCTTAGAAACCACAAAACAGTCACACACACAAACACACACAATTTGAGTTGAACATGTTATATTTACATGCCTATTACACGTATATGTAAGTGCCTATTTACATGTATGTGTAAGTGCATATATACATGTATATGTAAGTGCATATATACATGTACTGTATATGCAAATGCATTTAAACATGTAAATGCATATATGTATATATACAAAAATATGCATATATGTACATATGCATAAACATATAGATGTATATATGCATAAACATATACATGTATATATATGCATATACATATAATGTACAGATAGACATATACATGTAAATATAACATGTTCAACTGAAGTTGTGTGTGTTTGTGTGTGTGACTGTTTTGTGGTTTTTAAGGACAGTGTTTTGTCAGGACAGCAATACGCTATACAGTAATCAGACAATCAGATAACAGCTCATTACTGTCCTGACAAAACACTGTCCTTAGAAACCACAAAACAGTCACACACACAAACACACACAATTTGAGTTGAACATGTTATATTTACATGCCTATTACACGTATATGTAAGTGCCTATTTACATGTATGTGTAAGTGCATATATACATGTATATGTAAGTGCATATATACATGTACTGTATATGCAAATGCATTTAAACATGTAAATGCATATATGTATATATACAAGAATATGCATATATGTACATATGCATAAACATATAGATGTATATATGCATAAACATATACATGTATATATATGCATATACATATAATGTACAGATAGACATATACATGTAAATATAACATGTTCAACTGAAGTTGTGTGTGTTTGTGTGTGTGACTGTTTTGTGGTTTTTAAGGACAGTGTTTTGTCAGGACAGCAATACGCTATACAGTAATCAGACAATCAGATAACAGCTCATTACTGTCCTGACAAAACACTGTCCTTAGAAACCACAAAACAGTCACACACACAAACACACACAATTTGAGTTGAACATGTTATATTTACATGCCTATTACACGTATATGTAAGTGCCTATTTACATGTATGTGTAAGTGCATATATACATGTATATGTAAGTGCATATATACATGTACTGTATATGCAAATGCATTTAAACATGTAAATGCATATATGTATATATACAAGAATATGCATATATGTACATATGCATAAACATATAGATGTATATATGCATAAACATATACATGTATATATATGCATATACATATAATGTACAGATAGACATATACATGTAAATATAACATGTTCAACTGAAGTTGTGTGTGTTTGTGTGTGTGACTGTTTTGTGGTTTTTAAGGACAGTGTTTTGTCAGGACAGTAATGAGCTGTTATCTGACTGATTGTCTGATTGTTTATAGCGTCTGACTGTCCAAACAAACAACTGTCCATAAAAACCATAGTACACTCCTATACACACCTAATTGAACATTAAGGTTGATGAAACCACACGTAGCAAGTAATTCTGTTTAGGAACACAAGAACTAAAATGTACCTTGGTATTCGTGTTTAAAGGAAGTTGATCGTGCTTCTGGCTACCTGCGATCTCCTGACTCTGGACGTGTTCACATGACATCTGTAAGAGATCATTTATACTTATATTTAGAGGAAATTCTACATTTTGATGATAGCTGCTGTCACATGTAAACCAATAAACATTACATGATTGTTTGTTTTTGGCCAAAGTATCCATCTCACATAAAGGAAAGATGGATGGACAGAGTATTTACAAAACTCCTCTCATGATAGGTGGACTAAGATGAAATTAAAATTAGCTGAATGAAAGAAAACTATAAATTTAAAAACTGTGACTAATAATATTGAAGTCATACTTAACAATCCCTGCATTATTTATATAATTGATATCTATGTCATATACATACACACAAATATACATATATACATGTATATAAGCATATCATAAATGCATATTCATGTACTGTACAGTGTATATACATATATGCATATACATGTATATATATGCATATACTGTACAGATAGACATATACATGTAAATATAACATGTTCTACTAAAATTGTGTGTGTTTGTGTGTGTGACTGTTTTGTGGTTTTAATGGACAGTGGTTTGTTAGGACAGCAATACGCTATAATCAGACAATCAGATAACAGCTCATTACTGTCCTGACAAAACACTGTCCTTAGAAACCACAAAACAGTCACACACACAAACACACACAATTTGAGTTGAACATGTTATATTTACATGCCTATTACATGTATATATAAGTGCATATATACATGTATATGTAAGTGCATATATACATGTATATGTAAGTGCATATATACATGTACTGTATATGCAAATGCATTTAAACATGTAAATGCATATATGTATATATACAAGAATATGCATATATGTACATATGCATAAACATATAGATGTATATATGCATAAACATATACATGTATATATATGCATATACATATAATGTACAGATAGACATATACATGTAAATATAACATGTTCAACTGAAGTTGTGTGTGTTTGTGTGTGTGACCGTTTTGTGGTTTTTAAGGACAGTGTTTTGTCAGGACAGCAATACGCTATACAGTAATCAGACAATCAGATAACAGCTCATTACTGTCCTGACAAAACACTGTCCTTAGAAACCACAAAACAGTCACACACACACAAACACACACAATTTGAGTTGAACATGTTATATTTACATGCCTATTACATGTATATGTAAGTGCATATATACATGTATATGTAAGTGCATATATACATGTATATGTAAGTGCATATATACATGTACTGTATATACAAATGCATTTAAACATGTAAATGCATATATGTATATATACAAAAATATGCATATATGTACATATGCATAAACATATAGATGTATATATGCATAAACATATACATGTATATATATGCATATACATATAATGTACAGATAGACATATACATGTAAATATAACATGTTCAACTGAAGTTGTGTGTGTTTGTGTGTGTGACTGTTTTGTGGTTTTTAAGGACAGTGTTTTGTCAGGACAGCAATACGCTATACAGTAATCAGACAATCAGATAACAGCTCATTACTGTCCTGACAAAACACTGTCCTTAGAAACCACAAAACAGTCACACACACAAACACACACAATTTGAGTTGAACATGTTATATTTACATGCCTATTACACGTATATGTAAGTGCCTATTTACATGTATGTGTAAGTGCATATATACATGTATATGTAAGTGCATATATACATGTACTGTATATGCAAATGCATTTAAACATGTAAATGCATATATGTATATATACAAGAATATGCATATATGTACATATGCATAAACATATAGATGTATATATGCATAAACATATACATGTATATATATGCATATACATATAATGTACAGATAGACATATACATGTAAATATAACATGTTCAACTGAAGTTGTGTGTGTTTGTGTGTGTGACTGTTTTGTGGTTTTTAAGGACAGTGTTTTGTCAGGACAGCAATACGCTATACAGTAATCAGACAATCAGATAACAGCTCATTACTGTCCTGACAAAACACTGTCCTTAGAAACCACAAAACAGTCACACACACAAACACACACAATTTGAGTTGAACATGTTATATTTACATGCCTATTACATGTATATGTAAGTGCCTATTTACATGTATGTGTAAGTGCATATATACATGTATATGTAAGTGCATATATACATGTACTGTATATGCAAATGCATTTAAACATGTAAATGCATATATGTATATATACAAGAATATGCATATATGTACATACCATACCATACCATACCATTTTATTTATAAAGCACTTTAAACAGGAACAAGTCCACACCAAAGTGCTGGACAAACAAACACGCAACAGGTAACACAGACAATGAAGTACAACACGAAAAACATAAAAACATTGCAGATCATAAATCAAACGATCCAATACAAATCAGCTGGCATTGAAAGCGATGGAGTAGTAGTGAGTTTTTAACCGGGATTTGAAAACTGAGAGGGAGGGGGCCTGTTTGATGAGCAGCGGTAACTCGTTCCAGAGTCTTGGGCCTGCTACAGAGAACGCCCTGTCACCTCTGCGCTTAAGGCGAGTTTCTGGAACTATTAAGAGTACCTGATCCTCTGACCTCAAAGCACGTGGAGGGACATATGGGTGTATCAGATCCGAGAGATAGGCGGGGGCGAGACTGTTCAGCGATTTGTAGACATACATGAGAATTTTGAATTGGATTCGAAGATGAACCGGTAGCCAGTGAAGGGAGGCCAAGACTGGTGTAATGTGCTCTCTTTTGCGTGTGCTGGTTAAAAATCGGGCAGCTGCGTTCTGAACCAGTTGTAATCGTGCAATGGTGGCTTGACTGACGCCAAACAGAAGTGAATTGCAGTAATCAAGCCTAGATGTAATGAATGCGTGAATCACTGTCTCCAGGTGCTTTTTGGATAATATGGGCTTCAGCTTAGACAGACGCCTCAGCTGGAAAAAACAGGATTTGACGATCATGTTTACATGACTGTTGAGTTTCATGGAAGGATCCATTATCACTCCCAGATTTTTGACTTTTTGTTTTTCGGACAGGGGTAGAGCAGACAGGTCAATGCAGTGGTTTGAGGTTGTGTCATTGGGAAGGAACAATATGGCTTCAGACTTCTTATCATTGAAGCTTAAGAAATTTAAAGCCATCCAGTCCCTGATGTCAGCCAGGCAGTCGAGCAGAGGTTGAATAGAGCCTGTACCATTTTGTCTTAGGGGGAAGTAGATTTGACAGTCATCAGCGTAGAAGTGGAAAGGTATATTGTGTTTCCGGAAAATAGCACCGAGTGGCAGCAGGTATAAGGAGAACAAGAGAGGACCCAGGATGGACCCCTGCGGAACCCCCCATTTAAGAGCCGCCACTGCAGAAGTAAAATCATTGATGGACACACAAAAAGACCTGTCAGAGAGGTAGGATCTGAACCAGTTTAGGGCTGATCCTGAGATGCCCACCCACTGCTCCAACCTAGCAATGAGGATCTCATGGTCGATGGTGTCGAAAGCGGATGTGAGGTCCAATAGGACAAGCAGCACAGAGTCACCAGTATCTGTGGATAGGAAGATGTCGTTAAAAACCTTCAGTAGGGCAGTCTCAGTGCTGTGGAGGGATTTGAAGCCAGACTGGAATAGCTCGGGGATAGCGTGATCCTCCAGGAAGCACTTTAGTTGGGACTCAACTATTTTCTCTAGAAGTTTAGAAACAAATGGGAGTCTGGAGACAGGCCTGAAATTGGATAATACTGACGGGTCGAGGTTTGGTTTTTTCAGGAGGGGTTGAACAGCAGCATGTTTTAATGATTTTGGCACCACACCCGAGGATAGACTGCTATTTACAATCGAGAGAATGGAGGGACCTAGAGTGTGAAAAACCTCCTTTAGAAGCCGAGGGGGGACCACATCGAAGGGGGAGCCAGATGGTTTCAGGCTGCACATGACCTGCTCTAGAGAGGACAGAGAGACTGGTTCAAAATGTTCAAACACAGCAACAGATTGAGGTGGGATGGATGGATCGTGAGATGGAGGAGAAATGAGAGCCCTGGTGGTTGCGATTTTATCTAAAAAGAAATGTTGGAAGTTCTCGCACAGCTCAGTCGAGGCTTCCATGGGTGATTGTTCAGTGAGGTGGAGAACAGAGTTTAGGGTGGAGAACAGAACTCGAGGGTTACGAGAATTTGCAGCAATGATATCAGAGAAGTATTGTGATTTAGCAGTTTTCACTGCTTTCTGATATCGGCGCCAGCTCTCTTTTACCATCTCAAAAGAGACCTGCAGACTGTCTTTTTTCCACTTCCTCTCCACCTTTCGGCATTGCTGCCTAACAGCTCTGGTCGTGTCGTTCAGCCACGGTTCAGCCCTGAGTTTTGGTCTCCTAGATTTAATAGGCGCCACTTGGTCCAAAGCCTTTAAACAAACAGAGTCAAACTGGTTTGTCAGCTCCTCAGTGCTGGAGAGGAACCCCGGGGGCTGAATTAACATGTCATTGTTGTAGACCTCAGTGAAACGTGCGGCAGTTAAATGGTTAACATTCCTGCCTTTACGTGCAGGAATGCATGTTTTAGGTGTTACATGGGGGATGGTGACCTGAAAATTCACTGGCCTATGATCTGAGAATGCATTGTCTCCTATTTCAAGGTTTGAAACGGTCACATCACATGTTAAAACAAGGTCCAACAAATGTCCACGCTGCTGTGTGGAAGAGTTCACGTGTTGAGTTAAATTAAATGAGTCCAATAAATCTAAAAAGTCCTTAACCATGGGCTTCTCAGGACAACACACGTGCAAGTTGAAGTCGCCTGAAATGACGACCCGAGAATATTTAGCTGTAATTTCAGCCAAGAAATCAGAAAACTCGCTGATGAAGTTCTTAGAACGAGGCGGCCGGTAGACAAGAGCACACAAAGTTACAGGTGAATGTCCGAGTTCAAACACAGTCAGCTCAAAACTGGAGCAGGAGACTGGAATGGACAGTTGTTTACAGTCAAAAGTTGATTTGAAGATAGTTAATAACCCACCGCCACGACCTGATGGTCGCGGGTCGTTAAAAAACAAACAGTTTGGTGGTATTATTTCCGTCAGCGCGCTGGACTCACCCGACGACATCCACGACTCTGTGATGCAGAAAAAGTCCAAGTCGTGCTCTTCAAAGTAATCCCTGAGGATGAACGTTTTGTTGCAAACAGATCGGGCGTTGACAACACAGAATTTGATGATATCCGAGCTAGCCGCTGATGGGCTGCTAGCAGCTGATGTGCTAACAGCTGGTGGGGGAGCGCCCCGCGGCTCGCTGCCCACAGAGAGCTGCTCCGGCTGCAGATCCTCGTTGTTTTCCTGGTCCGTGCACGCGGGAGACTGGCGATGAGAATCGAGACCATCAGCTGAAGACAGCGAGGCAGAACGCCGGGCTCTGAGCTTCAC
>JBBPBX010054652.1:12339-23386 GCA_038048925.1 Garcialebias charrua | reverse complement strand
GAAAAACCACGAAGTAGGGATGCATAAGTCCAAGTTCAAGTTCAGTAAACTTTGTCATGACATGTGCCAGGCTGTAATCACACTCACTGCATGGATTGTTTATTTAAAATGTTACAGTATTTAAATTTAAGCAGGACGTCAAAGGGTTAAGCCTTCACGCAGCAGCAAAACGGAGCAGAAATGTGCTTCTTGATCAATTACACTGAAACGACTGAACATAGAAGTTCTAAAATAAATAAAAATGACTTTTAAGTTGGAAGACAAAAGTCGATCGGTGCATCTCGACAGCAGGTTAACCCTTCACAAAGCTGCTGCAGCAGGAGAAATGTGTGTGTGGAAGAGAAGGAGATCAGCTGATCAGCTGCTGGTGGGAGCTTCCCCCTGCACTTGTGGGCTGCACACATGGTGCAAAATCATGTAAAATATTTTAAACAAACAATCCTTGGCTCATCCATCAATCAGCCAATTGTGTCATGTCCAATCTTACTTTGAAAAACCGCGATATAGCGAATCTGCATAAAATGAACCGTGAAGTAGCAAGGGACTACTTGTATACCTGCATATACTGTATATACTTAGAGACTAACCTCCATTGGCATCTCAGGTACCCCGTTAGACTGGTTCAACTCCCATCGCTCTGATCGCACTCAATTCATTCAGCTTAAAGTGAAACTAAACCCAGGTTGAGACGGTAACGCCTCCCCCTAAGCAGATTCAAAATCACCCTCAAAATGGGCGTGTCGAGAGACAAGGAGGGGTGGAGGTAGAGTTGTGCTTTTGTCCACGCCTCCACCAGCAACAACTTAAAACAAATTAAACTTCCAGCCAACAACATACACCAAGCAACAACAAAGAATAAACATGTACAGGAAACCCTCGAGGTACGACACCTGCGACCTACGGCAACTCAGACTTACGATTTTATCATATTTAATAAAAATATGATTAAAAAAAATAAATAATAATTTTTTTTTTTTTTGTGTGTTTAAAAGTTATTAATTTCATGTGTATAGCACTTTGTTGCAGCTGTGGTTGTTTTAAATGGCTTTATAAATAAAGTATAATTATTAATTTTACGTTTTGATTAGAAATTTATCGTATTTACGCAACTTCCGGTCGTTTCCGCTCGCCACTTCCGGTCGCCATTTTACAACTGTACTGCAATGGAGCTCCAGAGGCTACTGTCAGCTGGCTCCGTGTGCCCGATCAGGGTTGCCTCATACGGATAAATTAGCTGGAAACACTCGGTCAACTCTGTGGACGTCTCAGGTCCGGAGGAGCAGCCGCGGATCGCCCCGCGATCGGCGGCCACAACGCCGCCCGACATGCTAACGACAGCAGCTAACAAAGCAGCTAACACAGGCGAAGACACCGAGCCGACATGCCGCGGAGGGGCCATCTGCGGCCGGGAGCTCGCCGCAAATGTCCGCCTGGCAGTCGGGGGACACCGAGCTAATGCGGAGATACAAAGCCGATGCCTGAGCAGCCGCGGATCGCCCCGTGATGGCTCTAACAACGCCGCCCGAGATGCTAACGACAGCAGCTAACAGAGCAGCAAACACAGGCGAAGATACCGAGCCGACATGCCGCGGAGGGGCCATCTGCGGCCGGGAGCTCGCCGCAAATGTCCGCCTGGCAGTCGGGGGACACCGAGCTAACGCGGAGATACAAAGCCGACAGCCTTTTTGAATGAACTGACATGCTAACCAGTGCTGCTAATGGCGGGGCCTAACCGTAGCTAACGCCGAGCTTGTTTTGGATGGAGGACATCGCGGAGAAACGGCTTTCAGTAAGTTTTTTTTTTTTCTGGCTCCAAATGTATGAAGTTAAGAAGCTAACAGTCATTCTTTTAAACAGTTTTGACCACGTGTGTGCGTGTGGAGCGTAAGGAAGCTGGGGGAGCTCGCACCCGAGCTAAATACTAAAAGACGAAGGCAGGCTTTGACCAGCTCAAAGTAAGACATTATATTTTTTATTTATTGTACAGTACTGTATTCATTTACTGTACAGTTCTGTGCATGTTCATGGCCTAGTATGTCTGCTTGTTCAGTCTCATGCCATTAAATATGTGTGCGGCGCTCCGTTAGCGGTATATCCGCGACCTATGTCAGAAACGCGGACCTACGACAGGCAGGTGTTTTTGGTCCGCGAGGTACGACAAAATCGACCTAAGTCACACACGTAGGTCCCTATCCCTGACGTAACTCGAGGGGTTGCTGTAGATGTATTTATCTATTCCACCCATTCCATCCAAAACCAAAGGCTTAAAAAAATGCAACAAAAAGAAGGAAACAAAACCGCCTTTCAGGAGTGAAATGCAGCACTTCCATATAAGGTATGAACTTCTCATCTCTGCAGGGGATTGGCTCTGCTTGAACCACCTTTGTGACATCACACATGAGCAGACATGTCACACATGAGCGTTTGAACAAATAAGAAAATTAAGGTGCAAGTCACCAGTTCAACCCATAGAACTACCGTAAACACGTTTTTAGACCAAATATTGCCGATTTACACAGATACGCACAATTATGTGAAAATAAACACAGCCATAGTGCTAGATAACATTTTAAACACATTCTAGGGAGTTTATCAGCTAAAAAAAGTTAATTTTGGGTTTAGCCGCACTTTAAATCCTTCCGTTCCCAGTCTTCCCCTGTCTCCACAGGTGTCCCCCAAGGCTTTGTCCTCTGACCCCTCCTCTTCATCATTTACCTCCTTCCCCTAGGTCACATCTTCCAGAAATACGGCGTCCATTTCCACTGCTATGCTGATGACACACAGCTCTACTTGTCATCAAAACCAAACTCCACCCACCCACCCTCCATCCTCACCGACTGTCTCAATGAGCTAAATCACTGGTTTTCTAACAATTTCCTTCAACTAAACAGTAACAAAACAGAAATCATTCTTGTTGGTACCAAAAACTCTATTTCAAAATCAGAACATCTTCTCGTCCCCCTTAACAACTCTCTGCTATCCCCCTCCCCTCAGGTCAAGAGTCTCGTGTCATCCTCGACACCACTCTCTCCTTCACTTCACACATCAACAATATTACTCGGTCTGCCTATTTCCACCTCCGTAATATTAACTGTCTCTGTCCTTCTCTCACACCCCGCTCCACAGCCATCCTGGTGCACAGTCTTGTGACTTCCCGTATTGACTACTGCAACTCCCTTCTCTATGGCAGGGGTCACCAACACGGTGCCCGCGGGCACCCGCGTGCCCGCAAGGACCATTTGTGGTGCCCGCGGACCTGTTCTAAAAATAGCACAACTCACTACTAAGCTGCGTTTACAATTTCGTTTTTTTCAGTTGTTATTCGTTTTTGTATTTATATATACAGTATTTTAAAATGTCTATCTTAAAAATATGTTCTTAAAAACATGTTTATTTTACTTTTTTTTTTAACGCTTTGGTGAACTCTGAACCAATCGTATTGCGCGAGCCAGCCAATCAGTGGTCCTGAAAAGTTTGCTGCTAGCAGGTGCCAGAGGAGATCGGTGAAAGCAGTTTCCCAGCTACAAAATGGCAGAAAAAAGAAAGAAAACTTATCATTTTCGCAACGAATGGGAAGAGGAGTTCTTTTTTACAACTGTGAAAGGAGCCTGTGTGTGTCTAATTTGCGGGTTTACTGTGGCGACGGCGAAGCGGCACAACGTGGAGAGACACTTCACTACGAGTCATAAGAGCTACAATGAGAACTACCCACCGGGAAGCGCATTACGGACAGAAAAAGCCCGTGAACTAAAGACAGCTTTGGGTAAGCAACAGTCTTTTTTCACAAAACCGACCAAAAAGTCACAAAAAGTAACGGAAGCCTCGTTTAGAGCTACACATTTTCTGATGAAGAAGGCATTTTCAGACGGAGAAGTTGTCAAAGAAGCTATGATTATTATTGCTAACGCTGTACTCAAGGATGAAAAAAATGGAGCCGAGCTGATCTCCACTCTCTCTGACGTTCAACTGGGAGCAGCTATGGTGGCTAGACGTGTGTCAGTTTTGTCTGATAACTTGGCTGAATAGCTGGACCAGGATCTGGCAAGGTGCAGAAAAGTACTGTGAAGTCATAAACAGACTTGGGCAGGATTTTAATAATAGGTTTTGTGGCCTTGATCAGCTTGAGACATGTGTGTCATTTATTTCCAATCCTTTCATTAATGTAAACACAACATGCTTTGCTGAGCAACTTAGTGCAATGTTCAGCTTGGATGCTGGACAGGTGGAGATTGAAATCATAAAACTGCAAAATGGTGGTTAAAATGATTTGTTATTGGCTTATGAAAATTTGACATTTTTTCTATAAAATATGATAAGTGATCATCTGAAAATGTATCAATTACGGTACTGAAGTTTTGAATATTGATATCTGTTTCCCAACTTGTCATTGCAGATGATTGTAAGAAATCTGATGCCTCTTCATATGATTATCATGATTCATTAATAATGTATAATTAAGAGGCAAACTGAGCAAATTTGTTATTTCCGAAGAGTTTAGCAAATTGGTGCCCTTTGCATCACTCCGTACCCACGAAGTAGCTCCCAGGTTAAAAAAGGTTGGTGACCCCTGCTCTATGGCCTCCCCAACAAGTCTCTCCACAAGTTACAGATGGTCCAGAACTCAGCTGCCCGTGTCATCACTCAAACCTCCTACTATAACCACATCACTCCTGTCCTGCAGCAGCTCCACTGGCTCCCGGTTAAATCACGCATCATCTTCAAAATTCTACTTCTCACGTTCAAAGCTATCCACAACCTTGCCCCTCCTTATCTATCTGACCTCCTACAAATCTCCATCCCATCTCGCTCTCTCAGATCCTCCTCTTCGCTACACCTCCATGTACCCTCTGCTCGACTCTCCACCATGGGGAGCAGGGCCTTCACCTGCTCTGCCCCTCAACTCTGGAACGCTCTACCACCAGACCTTCGAAACACCACCTCCCTTTCTCTGTTCAAGATACTGTAATAATAATAATAATGAATTCAATTTATAATGCACTTTTCATTTATAAAAATCTCAGTGCTACACACCCAAGACTCTCAAGACAGCTCTGAAAACACATCTCTTTAGGCTTGCTTATCGTTAATTTTACTAAATGTATTTTATATTATTTTGTATTATATATTCTTTATTTATTTTATATTTCAATTTGTTACTGCTGATGTTTGAACTGTGTTTGTTTGTTTTCTTGCTGTGAAGTGTCCTTGGGTGCCCTGAAAGGCGCTTAAAAAAAAAGATTTTTTTTTTAAAATTAATTATATATACATAACTCAAGTTTGAGAAGCTGTGCAGAGCTCTCCCCAAACCTGCTTTGAACTTTTGCACAGCACTGCACAGTATCTGTCCTGTGTTTGACAATGACGTGAACGCTCTCCAACAACCAGAGCTCCTCGCTCAGAAACGCATCTTTAACTCTGCCTATGATTACAGATGCTTGCTGCAGCCTCTCTACCCTCTTCAATCATCGTCGGGCCAAATGCAGCGAGCAGTCCAAGTCTCAGCGGAAACGTCCTGGATTTGAAGAAAGAGATGAGGGGTGGCCTACATTTCCTGCGCCGTGTAACACGCGGCCTCTTTTCCTTGCTAATTAGCACAATGAATATATTACCGCTCTGCTCTCATCCATCAATCAGAGCTGGAGAAAAGAAGAGAAGTCCACACACGCACCTCACATTACAGGCTGTTTTTTTTTTAAACTCCACTCTTCAACTTCATCCAGGGTTTCCTGCCTCCCTGATTTGGATCCGTCAGACACGCCTGCTGCCGCCTCATTGACCGCAATCAACACACCCATCAACGACAATTAGCTTCACTCCGGGTGGTTAAAGAACCCTCCTCATCATCGCCATTTCCCACCCAGATGCCAGTCGGGGGACGGCTTTAAACTCGAGAGAAGCTGAGAGGCGCACTTGTCAAACCACCGAGTCCGTCTGAGAAGCGGCCCGACGGGAGCGACCGCGTGACGGCAGAATCAAACGGAAATTAAACGGAAACAAAGACTGAGCGTCCTCGAGACAAGACTTCAGCTCCAGGTGGAAACTCAAGAGCCCATTGTGAAAATAGTGATGACACGAAAACATAAAAGGCCTAGCATCCCTTGAAGGAACACATTCAATTTTAAACAACGATCTGGCTTCTTCTTCCCATGGGCTCACCACCTGTGGGAGGGGCCAAAGGGGTCGGGTGCAATGTGAGATGGGTGGCGGCCGAGGGCGGGGACCCTGGCGGTCTGATCCTCGGCTACAGAAGCTGGCCATTGGGACATGGAATGTCACCTCTCTGGTGGGGAAGGAGCCTGAGCTAGTGTGTGAGGTTGAGAGGTTCCGACTAGAAATAGTCGGACTCACCTCAACGCATGGCTCTGGCTCTGGAACCAGTTTCCTTGAGAGGGGTTGGACACTCTTCCACTCTGGAGTTGCCCCTGGTGAGAGGCGCCGAGCAGGAGTGGGCATACTGGTTGCCCCCCATCTTGGTGCCTGTACGTTGGGGTTCACCCCGGTGAACGAGAGGGTAGCCTCCCTTCGCCTACGTGTGGGGGGACGGGCTCTGACTGTTGTTTGTGCCTATGCACCAAACGGCAGCTCAGACTACCCACCCTTTTTGGAGTCCTTGGAGGGGGTATTGGAGAGTGCGCCTCCTGGGGACTCCCTTGTTCTACTGGGGGACTTCAACGCTCACGTGGGCAATGACAGTGAGACCTGGAGGGGTGTGGTTGGGAGGAACGGCCCCCCTGATCTGAACCAGAGTGGTGTTCTGTTATTGGACTTCTGTGCTCGTCATGGATTGTCCATAACGAACACCATGTTTAAGCATAAGGGTGTCCATATGTGCTCTTGGCACCAGGACACCCTAGGTCGCAGTTCGATGATCGACTTTGTTGTCGTCTCATCTGATCTGCGGCCGCATGTCTTGGACACTCGGGTGAGGAGAGGGGCGGAGCTGTCTACTGACCACTACCTGGTGGTGAGTTGGCTCCGATGGTGGGGGAGGATGCCGGTCAGACCTGGCAGACCCAAACGTATCGTGAGGGTCTGCTGGGAACGTCTGGCAGAGTCTCCCGTAAGACGGAGCTTTAACTCCCACCTCCGGGAGAGCTTTGAACACGTTCCGAGGGAGGCGGGGGACATGGAGTCCGAGTGGGCCGTGTTCCGCGCCTCTATTGTCGAGGCAGCTTATCGGAGCTGTGGCCGCAAGGTTGTTGGTGCCTGTCGAGGTGGCAACCCTCGAACCCGGTGGTGGACACCGGCAGTGAGGGATGCTGTCAGGCTGAAGAAGGAGTCCTATTGGGCCTTTTTGGCTTGTGGGACCCCGGAAGCAGCTGATAGGTACCGGCAGTCCAAGCGGCATGCGGCTCGGGTGGTTGCTGAGGCAAAAACTCGGGCGTGGGAGGAGTTCGGAGAGGCCATGGAGAATGACTTCCGTACGGCTTCGAGGCGATTCTGGTCCACCATCCGGCGTCTCAGGGGGGGAAAGAGGTACGAGACCAACACCATTTATGGTGGAGGTGGCGTGCTGCTGACCTCAACTCGGGATGTTGTGAGTCGGTGGGCGGAATACTTCGAAGACCTCCTCAATCCTACTGGCACGTCTTCCACTGAGGAAGCAGAGCCTGGGGACTTTGGGTCGGGTTCTCCGATCTCTGGTGCTGAGGTCGCCGAGGTGGTTAAAAAGCTCCGCGGTGGCAAGGCTCCGGGGGTGGATGAGATTCGCCCGGAGTTCCTTAGGGCTCTGGATGTTGTAGGGTTGTGTTGGCTTACGCGACTCTGCAATATCGCGTGGACATCGGGGGCAGTTCCCTTGGATTGGCAGACTGGGGTGGTGGTTCCCCTATTTAAAAAGGGGGACCGTAGGGTGTGTTCCAACTATAGGGGGATCACACTCTTAAGCCTCCCTGGTAAGGTCTATTCAGGGGTTCTGGAGAGGAGGGTCCGTCGGATAGTCGAACCTCGGATTCAGGAGGAGCAGTGTGGTTTTCGTCCTGGTCGTGGAACACTGGACCAGCTCTACACCCTCAGCAGGGTCCTGGAGGGTGCGTGGGAGTTTGCCCAACCAGTTTACATGTGTTTTGTGGACTTGGAGAAGGCATTCGACCGCGTCCCTCGGGGGGTTCTGTGGGGGGTACTCCGGGAGTATGGGGTACCAGGCCCTTTGATAAGGGCTGTTAGGTCCCTGTACGACCGGTGTCAGAGCTTGGTCCGCATTGCCGGCAGTAAGTCAGGCTCGTTTCCGGTGAGAGTTGGACTCCGCCAAGGTTGCCCTTTGTCACCGATTCTGTTCATAACTTTTATGGACAGAATTTCTAGGCGCAGCCAAGGTGTTGAGAGGATCCGTTTTGGTGACCTTAGAATCGCTTCTCTGTTTTTTGCAGATGATGTGGTCCTACTGGCTTCATCAGTTCGTGATTTACAACTTTCACTGGAGCGGTTTGCAGCCGAGTGTGATGCGGCCGGGATGAGGATCAGTTCCTCCAAATCCGAGGCCATGGTCTTGAGCCGGAAAAGGGTAGCATGCCCTCTCCGGGTCGGGGAGGAGGTCCTGCCCCAAGTGGAGGAGTTTAAGTATCTCGGGATCTTGTTCACGAATGAGGGAAAACTGGAGCGTGAGATCGATAGGCGGATAGGTGCAGCGTCCGCAGTGAAGCGGGCGCTGTACCGGTCTGTCGTGGTGAAGAGAGAGCTGAGTCAAAAGGCAAAGCTCTCAATTTACCGATCGATCTACGTTCCCACCCTCATCTATGGTCATGAGCTTTGGGTTATGACCGAAAGAACAAGATCTCGGATACAAGCGGCTGAAATGAGTTTTCTCCGCAGGGTGGCTGGACTCTCCCTTAGAGATAGGGTGAGAAGCTCAGTCATCCGGGAGGGACTCGGAGTAGAGCCGCTGCTTCTCCACATCGAGAGGAGCCAGTTGAGGTGGCTCGGGCATCTGGTTAGGATGCCTCCTGGACGCCTCCCTGGTGAGGTGTTCCGGGCATGTCCCACCGGGAGGAGACCCAGAGGAAGACCCAGGACGCGCTGGAGGGACTATGTTTCTCGGCTGGCCTGGGAACGCCTTGGGATTCCCCCGGAGGAGCTGCTCCAAGTGGCTGGGGAGAGGGAAGTCTGGGCCTCCCTACTTAGGCTGCTACCCCCGCGACCCGACCCCGGATAAGCGGAAGAAGATGGATGGATGGATGGATGGACAACGATCTGGCACAATCTGTTAGCGCTCAGACTGTGTGTGAAAGACTGTCAGCTACTACCATACAAACATCTTAAAGGTGCTATGTGTAACTTTCTGTAGAGCGCAGAACTTAGAAATATTTTCAACAGGCAAAGCATTCTGATCCCTCCCCCTCAGAGCCATATATGGCTCTGCCCCCCTTGCTCTGCTGAAATTCAAATTCAAGCTCTGTTTTTATTGGCTGGTTACAAACTCTGTTTTTATTGGCTGGTTAACGGCGGGTCACTCTGTGTTTTTAGTGTTTTTATAAATGCTGATAGAGAAGCAAGGGGACTATAGTTTTTTTCAGAGATTACTTTGTCTAACATCAGTCTGTCAGTAGATAGTGACAGAGTGAAGACATATGTTAAAAATATACTGCACTACAAAGTTACATAGTGCAGCTTTAATGAGTTAAAACCATTTCTGTGTGTTTTTCAGGCCAGCTGGCTGTGGCAGCCATGTTGTATTGGGTTGAAACCAAAACGTAATCAGTGTTACAGATGCGCACCTTGGGATTACTTTCAGCAAGTTTCATTAAAATCTGTCCAGTTGTTCATGAATTTTGCTAACAGACATAACTTTAGTGTAGATCTTAGTAGGCCTGTCATGATAAATTTTGCTGGGTGATTAATTGTCTCAGAAATTATTGCGATAAACAATAATATTGTTTGAAATTTGACGATAATTAGTAATTGTCGTCAAATTTAAGAAGAAATGTTGGTTAAATTGTTTTGCATGTAGTACCTTTTTTGACCACCGGATGGCAGTATAAGACAGTTTGAACCAAAGGATGGATAGTGAGGGAGCGAGCAGCGTGACTCTTTAAGAAAAATGGGAGGGAGGCCCCTTGACATGACATGGGCCGTCTCTCCTTCCTTTCGAAGGTTCTCAAAATGGCAGATGCTCGGTGTGGTTTGAGTTCTTTAGCATAGCATTTAGCACAGAAAGCTTTTAATAAAAATAAAAAAATCAGTAAAGTTCTCAGCTTTTTTTGCAGAGAAAAACAACTTTTTATACAAAAGCACAGGTTTCAACAGTGAATTTTGGAGCTTTAACAAGACGGAGGTTTATTTTTCCCTGAGGTCGGCCTGTTAGCTTAGCTCGTAGCTTAGCTTCTCAGCTGCTTTTAGCGATCCAAAAAGGGGATTTTGAACAGTTAAAACAGATTTTAAAGAGAAAAGAGAAAGGGAGGGGTCAGTGAAGAGCACCGGAGTTAAGCTTTTTGTCATCCAGTGTCTTCAGTAGAAAGACAGAGACACAAAGAAATGATAAAGCCGATAAATGAAAATGAGGTCGATATTTTTCATTTATCATGTGAATATTTGATTTATTGTTCATTTCGACAGGCCTATATCTTAGATCTTCTAGCATACTGCTTGGCATTTGTTTAGCATAAATCTTAGATCCTTATATATGGGGCGGCCGTGGCGTAGTGGTAATGGCAGTCGTTCCCCAATCGGAAGGTTGGAGGTTCGAATCCCGGTTCCCCACACCATGTGTCGTTGTGTCCCTGGGCAAGACACTTAACCCCGAGTTGCTCCCGGTAGGACTGGAAAGGTGCCTTGCATGGCAGTCTGCCGCTACCGGTGTATGAATGGGTGGATGGTTGGTATTGTAAAGCGCTTTGGGGCTCCTCACAGGGGGCTAGAAAGCGCTATATAAATAAGCTCCATTTACTATTTACCATATACTGTTTCTTTTCATACTTTATATTTTTGCTATTTTTGGGTGTACAGTGGTCCCTCGTTTATCATGGGGGATCCGTACCCTGAAGACCTGCGATAAGTGAAAAAACGTGAAGTAGGAAGTAGTCGTTTTAGTCATTTAGTGTGTGTATATATA
>JBBPBX010054651.1:4012-23386 GCA_038048925.1 Garcialebias charrua | reverse complement strand
GTAGTTAATTCAAATTCATCCTGCTGCATTGTTATATCCGTCTCTCTTCAGGACTTTGTGAATATTATAATTACTTTTTCACTGTGCATGCTTTTAGTATACGTACAGTAGTTTGTTCTTTGATTTTTAGCAAGTCAAATCTGCTCTTCTCATCCTGAGCACTTCATTGTACTGTTAACTCTGTGTTAACCTGTATAAGACAAATAAACACAAGTTGAACTTGATGGGGAGTTCCTCTCAGTTCTTGGTGAACACCGACCATGAATGGCAGAGCAGTCATGGACCAGCAGGAACACATCAGGAGGTCAGATGATGCAAAGCTGGAAAAAAAACCACCAAGTGTTCATATTTACCTACAAGTAAAAAACCAAACGGAGAACTCTTTATGAGAGTTATGCTTTAAAATAAATAATTACATCTCAGGAAATAAAAGTTTAATTGAAGTGAAACAGTTCTGGTTTCATATTAAAGGAAACAGCAGAGAATATTTCAGAGGTGTAACAGCCCTGAAGTTACTAAGAGTTTACAAACATATTTACAAATTAGAAAACATATGTTAAAATCGGAATATTATTTTAAAAGTATGTAGTTACAAACTTTTATTAAATCACTCATCATGACTCCAACATTAAATCTACAAGTGGAGTCGAGTCATATTCATGTTTCTTACTGAGCTGCAGCTGCTGTGTTCTCCTCCTCCTCGCTGTCTTCTCTGCTTCTCTGCCAAAGCCCCGGTCATGGAAGTGGAAGGGACACTCGAACAATGCAGGTACAGCTCATTTTTAACCACTGTTTGATGCTGGCTCTTGAATATTCTGAGGTTTAAAACGCCAGCTACAACCGAGTGTTAGCTTTAAGGCTAACTCGGTTAGCCACGAACTCTGGCATTAAAATATAAAAAACTAAGCGCTCTATTGTACCTGCTATTCACTGGACACAACGGCACACAACAAATCTCTCTTGTTGTACCAGTAGCTCGCAGATAATTTATCTTTTGTGTCTTTTACATGGTCTAGTTCTAGAAGCTACCGCTAAAAACAACTGCTGTCGACCAGAACCGGAAGTGAAGCCTACGGGTCACATTTTAACGGAAGTACGTCACCACTACCCGTGGCATATAGGCTATTACGTCATCGCTGGGTTCACTCAACGGGGGGTAAAAGACGTGCGACAAGAAGTATAAACCAGCCTTTATTGGCTTGTGTTAGACATGAATGGGAGAGCATTCCTATTTCTAAACTTGAGAAACTGGTCTCTGTCCCCAGATGTCTGTTGAGTGTTGTAAGAAGAAGGGGGGATGCCACACAGTGTTAAAAATGGACTTGCCCCAACTTTTTGGGGTTTTGTTGACGCCATGAAATTTTGAAACAACATATTTTTCCCTTAAAATGATACATTCTCTCAGTTTAAACTTTTGATCTGTGATTTGTGTTCTATTCTGAATAAAATATTAGATGTTGGCACCTCCACATCATTGCATTCCGTTTTTATTCACAATTTGTTTAGTGTCCCAACTTTTTTGGAATCCAGTTTGTATGTACCGGTAAGCACCTGTTAGCTTTTTACTGTTGCACCAATCAGCTTTTTGTTTGAAAATACCTCAAATTTGTCAATAAAGCTGAATTTCAGGCATCCTAAATGTTTGCCTCCAAAGCCTACAGATTTATTGTACATTACAAATGTGTACTGTGAAACATAAAGCTGCACATTCTCAAATCTTAGAGGATTGGTATTTTAATGTGTATAAACAAAGTAAATTTTTATTATAAAAAATAATAAAACAATTCAGTTGTATTAATATTATTGTTGAGACTTTGCTCTTACAGTATGTTCTGATTTGAAGAAATGAAAAGTAAACAATAGATTTATAAAATACTGTTTATAACATACTGTATACACCATAATATTATATAGGTAGTCCTCGGGTTAGGACGGCCTCGAGTTATGACGTTTCGTAGTTATGACACGCATCTCCCATAAAAAAATTAATAAAAATTGAAATCTTTATTTTGAAAAGCCGAGTTACGCAGTTTCCGTTTTCCCGTTTTACGTTCTAAACGTAGCGGCGGAGAAATACTGCCCTGTACTCTCTAAAAAAGCTAAGTCTGGTCCTCTGGACATTCAAAAAACAAAACAAAACTTGTTGGACCTAGCTGGACAGGCTGCAGCTGTGGAAAAGTAGCTGTTTTATGGACGGTGGTTTTACGACGTAAACAAATGGAGAATACTGAGGAGGGACGGAGGAACGGAGGAAACTGCTTCACCAGCATTCCAGTAGGTTATTGACTCTTTTTTTCCTTCATTATTGCTCCCAAATGTATGTGTTTTTGATAATTACTGTATGTAGGGTACTGTGTTAGGATAGGCTAAGTGCTTGGTAAAATACAGTACTGTACGTATAAGGTGAAGTTTTTACGTATGTTCCGACTTACGTCGAAATTCGGTTTTCGACGCAGCTTAGGAACGGAACTCCGTCGTAAGTCGAGGACTACCTGTATATTCATTATATTTAAACTTACTTGGTGTTTTACCATTTAAAATACACACATGTAAAATTTACTAAAGAAATGCTGATTGTTGGGATGTAGAAGGATGTAGAAGTTATACAGTACATAGAAATGGACTATGCACAGCTCTGTTTTGTTCTAGCTGATTTTGGCCCATTCCAAATTCTCTCAACACAATTAACAAAATACTTTTTATTTCTAATTTCTGGAATTTTTTAAAACATTTATTATGTTGCAACAACCACTACAATCCTGCTGCAATGTGGTTCAATTTATGGCTTGTATTTGTAGCATGGGGCTAAAAACTACCGTACTATGAGGGCAGCCAACTCGAGACCCGAAGGTCCTGGGTTTGGTCCCCAGTCATTGCACACCTCGTGGTGTCTCTGAGCAGGACACCTCATCCCCAGTTGCTCCCCGGGCGCTTCCAATAGCTGTCCACTGCTCCTCCTGGTGGTGGCTGGGTTAAAAGCAGAGAGGCAATTTTGCCATTGTGGGAACATACAGTGATGACAATACATTCACATTATTATTATCATTTACAAATTTGCAGAAAATTTGCAGGAAAACTGCTGAAGCTACCCTCTTCTTTGGTGTGTTTAAAATAAAGTAAAAATAAAAATAAAAGGTATCGGTACATTTCATGTTAGTTTTGGTCAGAGCTTCAAAGAGCCACTGTAGAGGAAACAAGGAGCTGCATGTGGCCCCAGAGCCGCAGGTTGCAGACCCCTGCTTTAGTTAAAAGACTGTATATTTGTGCATATAATACCAAGCTAAAAGAATTACAGGACATCTGTTTCATAATCCAAATTAAAGCATCTAAACATGTTCATCTGTTTGCTGTGTTTAAATGTTCTTGATTTTATGTGTACAGCACTTTGTTGCAGCTGCAGTTGTTTTAAAGGGCTTTATAAATAAAGTATTATTATTATTATTATTATTATTATCTGACTTGTACACAAGCTATTAAAGTCCATGTCATATATATCAGTAATTCTTTGTTGTTGTAAAATATCAGTTTAAAATATAAAATGCTGATAACATCAGATTAAATCATTTCTTCATTTTATTGTAACGGCACAATAATTTTATCTGCTTTTCTGATGTGAGCAATAATAATTATCTGACAAGCGTTGCTGCATGCCGGTCTACAATTAAAAATAAACTTTTTTAATTTAGGAAAACTGACCAAACGATCACTGTGCTGACATTTTCAGCACTTTCTTTTATCAGTGCAATTAGACTGGTGAGCATTACCTGTAACACGTCTCTGTCTTTCTCAAAGTATTCCATCAAATTGCCAACATTTCAACTTACAACAACAAACGTAAGGAACAGGTTATATTTTCTTAAATTCATTGTTTACTGAAGTTTTCTTGCTCCTTTTAAAACAGAAACCCTCAACCTACATGAACAGCATATACAGTATTCAAGTTTTCTATTACCGGTACCTCTACACCTTTTGTGCTACCGTTTTATTTTATTTTTTAAATCTGCACACAGTACAGATGTTGTTAGCGGGACATTGCGTCTTAGTGCACAAAAATAAAACATTTTTAAGTGTTGGGTTGATTTGTCACTGGTCAAGACTAGTGAAGATAAAAAAAAAGTCAGACAGTTCCAGTCACCAGCTACAAACATTTTTTCTCATTGGTTGATAGGTACCAGCTTCAGGGTGAAAGACCCTTCAACTTTTAACCTTTTTATCAGTAATCCAGACCCTTACTCATGAGACAGCATCCAGGAATGAGCTGCTGATTCTTTAAAGTCTAACCTAACCTTACTGCCGCAGTTATCTGTTCTTTGTCAGAGATGCTCAGGGCTGCTAAACATTACGTACATAATAAGTAGGGATGGGGCCGATCCGATATCAATATCTGCCTCCGATACCAACATAATTTACGTATCAGATTTTTCCGATCCATATGTCTCTGTGTCTTGAAACTTCTTGTGTGATTCCCTGCCTGCCAGCTGCTCTACATGTTGGCTTCAAATTATGGAATGGATTTCCTGAATGGAGGCGTGTCTCATGAACCCAGAGTAATAAGACCTGCCTCACATTCAGGAAATCCAGGAACATGTTTGTGTTGGTTTAATGCCATGAACTTAGCAGATGTAAAGCCATTTAATGTTTTATTTAATTAATTTCTTCATCCATTTAAAAGCGACAAAATAAACAAAACAAATTCATCAAAAAGAAAACATTGAAGAGTGCAGACAGAAGAAAAATTATTATATCTCCCCCTTATTTAAAAATAAATAAAATAACTTTAAACAATCACTTAAATTACCGGTAATCGTTTGTTTTAATATCCACTTTAAAGCTAGGAATAATTAAAAAAAAGTTTTGTGTTAGTAGAATTTAATTCTAACTTTGAAACTTATCAACATTAATAAAACTTACCTCAAGTTGCCTTTTTGGACATGCATGCATATATGTGTACACATTGTACTTGAGAGGAGATTATTACAGCCTCATATAAAATCAATAATGATGATATCAGAACTGGATCGGTATCGGCCGATATCCAGATTTAAGTATTGGGATCAGATCGGAAGTAAAAAAAATGTGCATCGGTGCATCCCTAATACTGTAATAAGTTGAATAAGTGGGATCTAATTGCTTTAAATCTTTCTTGTAAATCTTGTGGCTGCCTTGAATTGTGAGACAATGTTGTCTCATTTCCTCTGATAATTAAAAGCATAATATATATCTCACAGTTATATATCTCACGTCCCCTCAGCCTGGAACAACTTACAGAAAGATCTGAAACTATCAACATTCATCTCTCCTGGATCCTTTATGTCAACCGTAGTAGAAAATGTCATCAAGAAACTTGACCATTGCAGATGTTTCTAACCATTACTTATCCAATATACATGTCATTGTTGATTTTTTAACTTTATTTACCCAACCGAGGTCTGTCTGCTTGTTTTGTATATAATGTATATAGAAATCTGTCATATCCTGTTGGTTTTGAACTGTCAACATCTGTTTACTGTGATTGTAGTTTTCTTTATTTTCTTTTGATAAGTGCAAATGCCTATTGCCAATGTGACGTGTGCTGCTGACCACTTGACCAGGTCACCCTTGTAAAAGAGATCTCGATCTCAACGGGCTCTACCTGGTTAAATAAAGGTTATTGATTGATTGATTGACAGTTAAATGAATAAAAAAAAAAACTACCACATACAGTAGGTACTTGGTGTGTTTTCTACCTGCAAATAATAATAATAAAAACGGGATATCAGGTCAAAATGTTTTTTGCCCATTATAGTTCTGTACTTGTTGCACATATTCAGGAATGCCTCAGGCTGTATAATTTTATACCTTACAGATTGAATCAGTATAAAGCTGTGATGCCGTCATCTCAGAGCAAATTCACTCTTGCGAAAGCTTCTGATGTTGCCAACACCCCACACCCCCCCCTCACAAAACGTGTCCTGTTGCATCGCATTTTGTGTGAGCGGAGTCCCGATCCGCCTCTTTGAACTGTCTTCGTTCTTTTCTGGAGCTGCTGCAGCAGCAACCTGGCAATACAAATGACTATCTCTGTGCAGGCAGCTTATAGGTGGAGACAGTCTATTTGTAGAGCCTCTGGCTAGGTTAATCCCTAATGATACAGGCCCTCTTCTCTGCTTCCTTACATCCTCTCAGCACCTGCCTATTTCTCTTATTGTCATTGTCATTATAGCTGCAGTTAATTTCCAGGTGGAACATAAGTAGACGTTCAGATGGAAACTGCCAAAGTGGAAGATGATGGTTCTCATACAGTATGTTGGTGCATTTAGTTCTGTGGTTTGCAGGCTTGTTGTTGCTTCTTTCACAAGTCTTTAAGGTATAGTGAGGATTTCCATGGCATTGTTCAAAAGAATGAAAAGCCTGGCAATATGAAACTTTGATGAGTGCTAAAAGGGAAGTTAGTGGAGAACAGATGTTGAGAATACCACAATGCAGGACTTACAAATTACTTCATGTTTCTTCTGTTACAGAAACGTCAGAGATGGTTAGCGTCAAACCAGCTGGAACAAATTGCTGTAGAGGTCTTATTGCCTTTGTCTGTGCTCCCTGTGTTCGCTGAAGTTTACCAGTTCAGGCAACGTGATCCAATGTTTGCAAAGTCAAACCAGCATTTAACCTCCTTTTATTGTCAGGCTTCTTGCCCCGTGAGGGTCCGTGCTGTCTGCACTCATCGACTTTTGTGTGGTTTTGCAGAGATGGAGCTTTTCCTAACTCCTGCGGTGATTTCGTTACACAGTCCCGTTGCCGTGGAAACGTGTCACATTTAAGATGGACATGGGCAGGCAGAGCAGCTTGAAGCCCAGTTGTGTGTTTCAAACTTGGAGAAAAAGAAAAAAGCATTTCTTTTGTTACATTTTTAAGATGGTAAACTTTCAAATACATATATTTTTGGAGTGAATTAAAATAATAAGTAAATAAAGTGTTCATTCTATTGCCATTCCCTGCTGCATGCTTTGGAAGCTGCTTAATATTTACGCGATTTGCAGCTCTGTGCAGCTTTCTTGCAGAGTTCTGCCACTTTTGGGATTTACAATTTATATGTCCTCATTTGCTCCTTTGTGGCATAAGATTAGGCATAGTACCTGGTACATGCATCAGAGATAGTTTCTAATTTCTAATATATTTTAAATTTCCAGTTTATGCTTTAATGCCATGGTTCCAATTAGGGGTGCATATCTCTCTTATTGGCTGGTGATTTGATTCTGATTTTTGGTGTCATGATTCGATTTGAAATAGGGCTGAACGATTTTGGAAAATAATCTAATTGCGATTTTTTTTCTATAAATTGCGATTGCGATTTAAAATGCGATTATTTTTACTGGTTCTGTATTAATTCATATCACTAACGACACAACTGAAGCAACAGTGTTGGAGCGCACGGTCTCCTCCATCCCTCCTGCTCTGTTTTGCTCCTCAGAGCTGCGCGCGGCCAAACCGGCTCACTACCAAGTCACGTGACCAGCTCGCGCTCTCAGATACACGTTTAAATGAGCTAACTTACCTGAATTTATAACTTTTATGACTTCTGTCGAGCCTAAAGCAACTGTGTTGTAGCGCACAGTCTGCTCCTCCCTGCTCTCTCTCTGTTTTGCTTCGCTCAGAGCTGCGCGGCCAGACCGGTGTGATGCAGAGAAGCGTGACCAGTCAAATCGCAGCCCGTGCGATTAGTGAATCGCGTTTTAACATATCGCGAGATAATCGCAAATGCAATTAATCGTGCAGCCTTAATTTGAAATCGATTTTTCGATTGAAATGGCCGTACATTTTGTTTCAATTATGTAACTGACAAGCTGAAAAGATTAACAACACTATAAACAAATAGAACATTTATTTAAAACAATAATTTTAGGTTCTTTACTGTATCAAATCTTTTTGCATCATTTCATATTCATACTAAAAATAGGAACAAATACAGGAGTGCATAAAATTCTGTAACTTAAAGCTACACTATGTAACTTTGTAATGCAGTCTGTAACTTTTCTATCAATATATTTTTAACATATTTCTTCACTCTGTCACTATCTACTGACAGACTGGTGTTAGACAAAGTAATCTCTGAAAAAAACTATAGTCCCCTTGCTTCTCTATCAGCATTTATAAAAACACTAAAAACACAGAGTGACCCGTCCTTAACCAGCCAATAAAAACAGAGTTTGTAACCAGCCAATAAAAACAGAGCTTGAATTTGAATCAGCCAATAAAAACAGAGCTTGAATTTGAATTTCAGCAGAGCCTCCCCCTCAGAGCCATATATGGCTCTGAGGGGGAGGGATCAGAATGCTTTGCCTGTTGAAAAATTTTCTAAGTTCTGCACTCTACAGAAAGTTACACATAGCACCTTTAAGACCAGTATAAGGCTAGCTTAGTTGCCAGGATTCTGGATGGAGTGGGAAATCTTTGCAGCCTTTGGTGAAGCCTGGAAGTTTGTTGCAGACTTCGCTGGTCTGCTGCTTTTGTGTTCATCTTCCACGCATTTTGTTGTATTTCCAAAATACTGTACCACAATTTTTATTTTACACTTCTTGCAAACAACTGTGCTCTTGTTAAGCTCTGTATTCCCCCAGAACATTGTAGGATCTGAAATTATTTTTAAAGACGAAGAAGCGGGTTAAATCATGCTGTCCTTCAGCTCCATGCTAGCAGACTCCATTCAGATAATGGGAGCTGGCTAACTAGCTTGCTGTACGGTGGCCTACACGGCCAAATTATACAGCGGCCGAGCAGACATGTACCTGTACTAATGTGATATACAGTACGCTCAGGAGTAGAAGCGGAATTTAAAAAAACCTAATTTTAAAATTGCTTTATGGGCCTTTAGAATCGATTCAGAATTGCAAGGACTAATCTTTAATAAATGTATTTTTTTCTGCACCCCTAGTTCCAATTGTCAGACGTCAAGATAATTCCAGAAATAGTACAAAAAAAAGAAGAAGCTTTGTACATTTTCAAGACACTGTTTTCCTAAAAACCTTTGTCATCTCATGTTCCTCTTTATAGAATTGATGCAAACATTCATTCAACCTTGATTTATAGAGGTTATTCTCATTGAGTCAGGAGGATTCATTTACAAGAGGGACCTATTTTAGACAAAACCACAGATAAGGTACATAAAGATAACCACAAAAAACACAGATAAGGCCCCACAAGGATGTGTGCTGAGCCCCCTTCTATTCACCCTGCTAACACACGACTGCACACCATCATACAGCTCCAACCACTTCATCAAGTTTGCGGACGACACAACAGTGGTGGGTCTCATCAGCAACAACGATGAGACGGACTACAGGAACGAGGTGAGCCGCTTGGCCTTGTGGTGCGGACACAACAATCTCACTCTCAACGTGGAGAAGACAAAGGAGATTGTTGTGGACTTCAGGAAGAGGGATGCACAACATGCCCCTCTGACCATCAACAGCACCGCAGTGGAGAGAGTGGACAGCACCAAGTTCCTGGGAGTGCACGTCTCAAAGGACCTGTCCTGGAGCAGGAACACTGCAGCACTGGCGAAGAAGGCTCACCAGCGCCTCTACTTTCTCCGCAAGCTGAAAAGGGCTGGAGCTTCAACCTCCATCATGTGCACCTTCTACAGAGGTGCCATAGAAAGTGTCCTGACCAGCTGCATCACTGTGTGGTTTGGTGCATGCACTGCATCCTGCCGCAAGAGCCTCCAGCGCATCGTGAAAGCAGCTGAGAAGATCGTCGGCACCTCCTTGCCCTCACTGCAGGACTTACACAGCAAACGCCTCACTCGGAAAGCCCACCGCATGGCAGGTGATCCCACACACCCACTACACAGCCGCTTTAGACTGCTGCCATCAGGGAGGAGACTGAGGAGTCTCCAGGCTCGTACCAGCAGACTGAGAGACAGCTCTGTTCATCAGGCAGTCAGAATGCTAAACACTCTGCCTGCTCTGCCTCCCCTCCCATTTGAACTGCCTTAACACAAAAAACTTTCTCACACATTACCACTCAACACAAAGTTTTTAACACTGGACTCTGTGTCATCAAACGGGTTATTCACTAAACTCTCGGTCATGTGTTCATTCAGTTTGCACTACTTCTCATATTTGCACTAATGTTTGTATTACATTACTGCCTATAGTCATACTACTGTTTACATTCACTGTTTACATTTATTAATACTGTTTACATTTATTACTACTGCTTTACATTTATTACTACTGTTTACATTTACACTACTTTTATCTACACTACTGCAGATACATATACAGCATTCTCTGACTAGCCTTATCTAAGGATGCCAAATGTGCCTTATGTGCCTCACTGCATATGCCACTTTGCCTCTATACCAACATCAACTACCTCATACATATACTGTGTACATTAACTTATATGCTGCTGTGCCACTCTTTGCAAATGTCAACGCTAGAAACTTCAGTTTATTTTATAGATTTACGTTTTTATACTTTTCATACTACTATGCAAAAACTCAGGACAGTATTACACTTTTATTATTTCATTTTATGCTTATGTTCATTGGGTGTTTGGTGTTTTAGGGGTGTTTGGTGTTTCAGTGTTGGTGTAAATTTTCATACTTTTATACTATTATGAAAAAACTCAGGACAGTGTTACACTTTTTTACTATTTTATGCTTATGTGTATTAAATGTTTTAGTGTTTAGTGTTTAGATGGTTACTGTTGCACCGAGGGACTGAGAGAAACGCAATTTCGGTCCTGTGTATGTCCTGTACATATTGCAGTTCTGACAATAAAGTTGACTTTGACTTGACTTTGACTTTACAGCAATAAACAACCACAAAATGCATATAAAATGAAACGTAAATAAAAGTAGTGTTATAAAATAAAATAAAGCTACATTATGAAATGAAGTAACACACTGAGAACAGGAACATGTCTGCATTGGGTTTTCCATTGAACTTAACAATTGTTTAAAATCCCTTAGAGAGGTCAAAGTCGACAGCTTCAGATCTTTTTGTAAGGTGTTCCAGGAAACAGGAGCAGAGTAAGAGAATACCTTTTTGCCGAGTTCAGTCTGCACTGAGAGGACACTGCAGGTAATGATGTCTTGAGAGCATGTTGTAGCTGCATGTAGGAGGAGATGTACAGGTATTAAGGCAGAAGTCCAACGAGTGATTTAAAGATGAAACTGTACTAGTGAGAGAGTCTGCATGAAGTTAATGGTGACCAACTGACCGAAGAGTGCAGTGAGCTTATCGCACCGTGATAGACAGCATCCAACATCTGCGAGGTGCTTGCAGGAGCGTTCTTGTAAATAATGTCACCGTGATCAATGGAGGAAAGGAAAGTAGCAGCTACAAGGTGTTTCCTAGCATTCATAGTTAAGCAAGATCTATTTCTGAAAAAGAAACACAATTTTAATTTCAGTTTCTTTATCAAGTTTTCGGCATGTGGCTTAAAAAAGAGATGCACATCGACCAAGATTCCCAAGTATTTGTAAGAATCAACAAACTCAATAGGGACACCTCCCATAAGGTAGGAGGAAGGACTGCTGGTACCAACTTCCTATTTGAAAACAACATCACTTTGATTTCCTCAGCATTTAGCACCAGTTTGAGATGGAACAAGTCTGACTACGGTAGATTATGTCAAAAGCAGCCCGTAAAAGCTGGAAAACTATAGCTACTGTTAAAGCTAGACAATAAACAATGGTATCGTCGGCATAGAAATGTATGGATGCATCAGGAATGATCTGACAACATTTGAAGTATAAGAATATTTTTACAAATTATGAGTCATTTAAAAAGCCAATAGGATCTTTTAATAAGGGCATAGAACAGGGGTTCCCAAACTTTTTCCTGTGAGGGCCACATAACTTTTCCCTTCTCTGGTGGGGGGCCGGAGTCAGTTTGTAACAGGAAAAAGTGTGACGATTGCTGGAGTGCCTAAATGTAAAAAAGTATTGTTTTCCAGAAAGCACAATCAAATAACCCTCTCTGGGTTCTTCACAGAACAAAAGTCAGGAAATAAATAATAACACTATTAATAAAATAAATAATAACACTATTAATAAAATAAATAATAACCAAATAACCTCTCTAGGTTCTTCACAGAAAAAAAATCCAGGAAATAAACACTATTTATTAAATAAATAATAATCAAATAACCCTCTCTGGGTTCTTCACAGAACAAAAGTGCATTTAACATAAACTGCAGCTTAAATGCCCTGCATTCTGAATCAATTTTTCTCTTACCTAATCTTTTCACCATTGTTCCGTTCTGTCTTTGAGAGGGGCGGGTTTAGGATTTTTTTCTGGGGGTTGCCAGATAGGGGCACAGACCACAGAAGGGTGGAACAGAATGTCACGTTTTGGATGTGTCAGCGTTTTTCCCCAAACGCTGACACAATAAACTAAATGTGGAACAATAGTTCAAAATAGTTCATAACTAAGGAACATTTTATTGCAAAAGTCCAACTTTATTATCAAATACACATGAAAAAAAATCTAAATGCTCTCTGGTATTGTTCTGGGGGCCAGACCAAACGTGGAGGCAGGCCGGATTCGGCCCGCAGGCCGTAGTTTGGGAACCACTGGCATAGAAGCTTAGTGTTGGTTTACTTAGATGTGTACCTATTATGGGTGTGAATCTCTCAGTGTCTGGTGAATCGATTCAATTCCGATTTTTGGTGTCACGATTCGATTCAAAATTGATTTTTCGATTCAGAAACGATTTTCAATTCAGAAACAATTTTTCTATTGAAATGGTCATACATTTAGTTTCAGTTATGTAACTGACGAGCTGAAAAGAATAAACAACAATGTAAACAAATTGAACATTTATTTAAAACTATAATTTTAAACTGAAACATTAAATAACAATGTAAACAAATGGAATATTTATTTAAAACAATAATTTTAGGTTCCTTATTGTATCAAATTTTTTGCATCATTTGATATTTATACTAAAAATAGGAACAAATTATACAGGAGTGCATACAATTCTGTAACTTAAATTACCAGTATTAGGTTAGCTTAGTTGCCTGGATTTCTCAAACAATAAAATTAAAATTAAAATCTAGGAACAAATAATTTATCCATCCATCATCTTTACCTACTTCTTCCTTTTTGAGTCACTGGGGTCACTGGTGTCCATGTCCAGCCATCACTGTGCGAGAGGCGGGGGACACATGGACAGGTCTCCAGTCCATCAGACAAATAATTCACAATATATAAATACAAAAGTAAACAGACTTCAGCTTACCGTAGTACATTAACCTTTAACTCATCACAAAATACAGACTTCACAGTTTTTAAAGCATATTGATTCATATTTAGTAAATATTTAACAAAATTTCAAAACTTGTGAAAACCTGCATCAAAATCTCTTCTGAACTAGGCATGTAACGGTTGTAGTGGGTGTACCGAACCGTTTCGGTACGCCACGTTCGGTTCGGTCCACCTCCGTACCGTTTCGGTTATTTTTTCACTCATTGAACGTTAATATATGCGCCGCGGAACAAAACTTCCTGGGCGTGTTTCAGCACGGAGCTATTATCGCGCAGCACGCGCAGCATTATTAGCCATTAGCTGCTCGCTCCGGTCTCCTGTTTGGGAACGTTATGGTTTTCTTATTAAGACGAGCGCACATTCAAAGCTGTGTGTGTGGACGACTCTGCAGCAGACAACACGTCTAACGTGAACGCGCTTGAAACTACGTCATCGGAATGTGAACGAAGAAACCGCAGCTGTTACAAAGTGCGCTAACAACACAGCAGCTGCATTTAAACTACTTCTTCAGGTAAATCAGGTCGGTCCAGAGCAATAACACAAACTGTATGAGTTTTTAAATCTCTGAATCTCTGAACGTTGTTATATGCGCAGGCTTTAAAGTTATTCATCCTCGCTACCGCTACGAGACATCCATCACTCAAAAAGTTCAGCTCTTTATGAAAAAACAAACTGATCAGATCTTGTCAACAAGCCCTAGAGCTGATTAAAGCTCTGATGAGATGAGTGAGAGCTTCAACCGTTCAAGAAGAGGTATTGTTATTTACCGGTAATTATTATTATCTAAATACAGTAATCTTTTTTATTTAAAATCATAAACTTATTAACTTATTTTTTTTATCTCTTTGTTTTATTACAAGTCTGGGACAGAGGTACCGGTAGCTGCTCTCTTTGTCCACTTCAGGGACAGACATCCACCAGAGATCACCTGCTGCAGCTAAGAAGTGTGTGATGACTGAACTGAACTGAACTCTGAACTGTTCCAGGACCTGTCCCACCAAGAAGAAGTTGTGAGTACCGTAAACACCGGTGTATAATACGCTCCGGTGTATAATACGCTTTGACCAATATTTGAAAATAAATCAGAAAAATCGGTAGATAATACGCTTCGGTGTATAATACGCGCTGCCGTGACAGTCTTTTTTATGGCCACTAGATGGCGCCAGGATACGCCTCCAGGTACAGTCTGCAGGTAAACAGACTACAGGGTGCATTAGCGCCCATAGCGGCCGAAACTGGTACTGCACCATTTTTAGGCCAAAATGAAAAAGCGAATCAGAGCCAAAAATGGGTCTAAAAATATGGGAAAAAATCTGTAGATAATACGCTTCGGTGTATAATACGCAGGACATTCAAATGAGCAATAAAAGTGCGTATTATACACCGGTGTTTACGGTACTGTAATGAGGACAAATACAGCCACACTGCTGCTACTGGACAAAAACTTGATTAGTTAGACTGTAAACAGTCTGTTGCTGCTTATTGTTCTGGTTCTGACTGTTATTGTATTTATTAAGATTTTTATTATTGTTAATATAGTTTATTTATTGTAGAGTGCTGTTTATTTAAAATATCATCCAAATGGGTCACTTTTATTTATTACTACAATACAATACAAACATATTTTTGGCATATTTTCAAAATAAACATTTTGTAAGTCTTTATTTTGTCTTTTTTTGTACAGAAAATAAACCGAACCAAGCCCTCCTTGTAGTTGAACCGAACCGAAATGTGATTTTAGCGTACCGTTACACCCCTATTCTGAACTGTAATTTATAAACCTTAAATTGTATCATTTAGAACTGGCTCCAGTTGATGTGTCTCATCTGGTCTCTCCAACCTGTTAAAAAGACAAAGTACATTAAGTTTGTTGTACAACTTTATAAGTTTTAGTATAACATGAGAAAAAAATATTACCTTTGAACTGCAGCTGCATCAGAACTTCTCCCACATTATTCTTGTTTCAGGCTGGAGCTGTGTGGACCTTTATCCACATGAAGGAATAACGTACGTTACGTCCAGCGTATTAAAAATAAAACTAAACCCCTCGCCTTCCACTGAGCTGTCTGCTCATAAATCTTTGTGATATAGCAGGAGATGGAGAGAGAAATCTTTGCAGCAAACTTCGTTGGTCGTCTGGTTTCACTTTCATCTTCCGCACATTTTATCATATTTCTAAAATACTGTACCGTAATTTTATTTGACACTTTTTGCAAACAATCGTTCTCTTGTTAAGCTCTGTCTTCCCCAGAACGTTGTAGGATATGAAATGATTTTTAAAGACGAAGGAGCGAGTTGAATCGCGCTGTCTCCCTCCTCCATGCTAATAGGTTCTGTTCAGATAAAGGGAGCTGGCTAACTAGCTTGCTGTACGGTGGCCTACATGGCCAAAATTCTACGGTGGCCGAACGAGATGTGCAGTACGCTCAGGAGTAGGAGCGGAAAAAATATAAAATTAAACGTTTTAAAATCGATTTTGGGGCTTTTAGAATCAATTCAGAATCGCCAGGATTAAGAATCTAGATTCTTTAAAAAATTGCTTTTTCTCTGCACCCCTGTTAACCTATGTTAAAGTGTTCCATGAAAGAAAACATGAGGCACCTTCTGATCTAACATTTTCTTTCCCAACTTTAAAGACTAATGAAATTTAAATGTAATATCAAATGTCAGACACCTTTGACACAAACACAAATGTTTATTTGTTCTTCAAAGTCATTTCCTCTCATATGTGTGTAATGTATTTTTGAGACACCTGCAGCCTGTTGCCAGATGTGATAAAGTAATCATTGGGAAGTCCAGGCTTACTGTGGAAATAAATGTTTTTATTGAGTCCAGAGGGGTCGTAGCGTCTGCTGACCTGTGACTTCAGGAAGTGCTGCTGAACACATGGATTCACCAAATGCTCCTCATTCTTTAGGAAGTGGCTCGCTGTGAGCAAAAATCCTTCTGTGTTTGAGGAAAAACAACTAAATTATCATGCCCAGCTTAAAGCTGCTCAACTCTTCTCCAACCTTCCATCAAAATATCCTAATTTTTTAATCATCATTATCAAGTAACATATTTAATCTGAATTAATGTGAGATCAAGGTTAATATGATTATAATTATATCTGGTTTGTGTGCAGTTCAGCTTAGTTGCTCCAGTTTTTCTAGTGGATTTGTAGCCATTTTTTACGTTTACTGTATATATTTGCTTATCCAAACCGACTTGTAATGGATCATAATCAGTTCTTTATAGTTTTTTGTTTGTTGCCTGTCACAAGATATCTCCTGATTTGTTAGCCCTCAGTGTGTTTGGAATGACTCTCAGCTACTAGTACCTCATCAAATTTCAGTGTAATAGCTGTAAAACTGATTTAAGCATAGCCAAGTTTTGTGCTTGCAAAGGTTTATTAGCTGTGGTGGCCAGGTTAACTTTGATTGCCCTCGAAAGTTAAACTGTAGATGTTCATCTGATTTTACTTTTTGAAAGTTTAATTTAAGAACAACTATTTCTCGATTACTCTGACTCATTTTTCAATTTATTGAGTCTTCTAAACAACTAACTTAAAGGGGACCACAGATGCAAAATTCACTTTTTAATGTTTTTTTACTCAACTTTGGGTATTTACTTCATAAAAAAACAGTCCTTGTGCCAAAAAAATGCACCCAGTGGTTTATTTACTCTAAGTAGATTTATTTATTTTTGATAAATACACCTGGATTCACACTTCCTGCAGTTATTGACGTCACAAGCCGTAGCCAATCACCTCAAACCTGAGTCCAGCCCCTCACCTAGCAACCCCTGGTTAGGCTCAACCAGAGCCATATAAAGTGAGAGTTGCGACACTTCCATAGAGATCCGTTGTAAGAATGGAATGCGGAAGTCACGTGGGTCATGGAGGGGGCGATTTGTTCCATGCTCTGTTTAACAGTCTGACTCTGCCTGCAGTAGCGCTCCGTTGCCGCCAGAGGGCGCAGCTCCACAAGGTTTCCATGGCCGTTGTTTGGAACGATTGACTGCCAGTTGGCGACTTCAAAGAGTGTCAGAACTCTCTATATATACGGCTCTGGGCTCAACCAGAGCCATATAAAGTGAGAGTTGCGACACTTCCATAGAGTTCCGTTGTAAGAATGGAATGCGGAAGTCACGTGGGTCATGGAGGGGGCGATTTGTTCCATGGCTGTTTTACAGTCTGACTCTGCCTGCAGTAGCGCTCCGTCGCCGCCAGAGGGCGCAGCTCCACAAGGTTTCCATAGCCGTTGTTTGGAACGATTGACCGCCTATCGGCGACATCAAAGAGTGTCAGAACTCTCTATATATATGGCTCTGGGCTCAACCCACTTCTGTATTAAACACATGACTGTTGTTTTTCATGATTTCATCTCATCTTTTGTTTATATGTTCTTAATTTCATGTGTACAGCACTTTGTTGCAGCTGTGTTTTTTTTAAATGGCTTTATAAATAAAGTATAATTGTTATTTTTATGTTTTAGTTCAATTTTTAGTGTATTTGCGATCGCTCCCAACGCGCAGCCGGCAAAAATTAAACGAGCGGACCCCCGGCGTAGGGACCAGCGGCAACGGGACACTGCTTCTGGCGCGATGGAGCGGAGCTTCAACTGTACAGCCTCGCTGCAGCCTCGCAGCAGCCTCGCAGCAGCGAGGACCTTCTCCTTACGGATTAATTTACGGGAGACACTTGGTGAACTTTGTGTTGTCTTGACTGGAACAGCGATAACTCCCAAAATCTCCGCGTGCAACGAGCGGAGCTGGCGAACACCGGAAGAGGAACAAGCTAACATTAGCTTCGGATTCGGGTGGTCTCATGCTAAAAGGAGCAGCTAATTGCGGCGCGCTCAGACGGGTTTCGGTAAGTTATCTTAAGCTAGCACTAACAGTAAGTCAAATGAGTAATAAAAAAAGAGCTAATTTTAAAACAACAACACATTACAGATACTGGCTGTTACAGAGGGCGTTAACAGATCGTTGAAGGGCGTGGACTTCAAGAAACCGGTCGTTCAAAACGAAAGTTAAAAATGGCAGAATTAAAAAGGGTATAATTAATTATCTAAGAATTATTTTGTGTATTAAAATGAATTAATATTGTCAAGATAGCACACAGACATAACATACAAATTTTAAATACCTATATGTGGTCTCCTTTAAAAAAAAAACTTTTAATCCAAAAAACACAATCCGCATTCTTATTGTGCATTTTATTTTTAATATTACACTTTGACATTTAAGTTTGAAATGCTTATCTAAAATTATTGATGCACGATATTATCAGCATGGTATTGGTATCGGCCAATATTAGCGTTAAAGTTCAATATCGGACATGGGTCATTCCATTAAAATAACTCACCGGTATGAAAGATGCTGTTTGTATGACAACCCAGTTACAAGGATGCCTGCAGCGGCAGCACAATGTGATGACGTCACACGCGCCTACCTGATCTCATGGCTGAGAAGAAAATTCAAAATGTTGGCGATGTGGAAGTTTTTTTCCCCGTTAGTGAGGATGTCAGATTCCGAAGATTTTTGGACTACATTGAGCCTCGATAAAATCGTCCCCAGTCGGAGAAATTTTTCCGACGTAACCTTACTACCCAAGTTACAAGCCGTCATTTCCGACGTCATTGAGAAGCTAATAGCCGATAGCACTTGGATGAGTTTTACCACAGACATTTGGACGTTGTGTTAGCCCCGTTAGCATGATTAGTCTTATAGCACAATGGCTAGACAAAAACTTTGAACTTAAAAAGGCTGTCCTTCATGTACAGGAGTGCAGAGGATCCCACACTGCAGCTAGGAACCTGGAACAAGCCTCCACAAGTGAGACAGCATCGCAGATGACTAATGCTATTAAATAACATTTAACACTTTTCATTTAATATAAGTTAAAGTGCTATACATATCATATGACTGTTACTGTTATATGTCACCAGCTCTTACAGCTGTTGCACAATTTTTGGATTAAACAAGCTTAAATAAGAGGAATATGTTCTGACAAAGGAACGTATAAAATATCAGTATCGTTTATCAGCCAAATAAGTTTTACCATATCGGATACAGTATTGGTCAAAAATCCAATATCGTGCATCACCTATCTAAAATTTAACCAAAGACTTTC
>JBBPBX010054650.1:0-23387 GCA_038048925.1 Garcialebias charrua | reverse complement strand
TAAGATTGACCTCTGATCGTTTTTGCTAAAACAATGTTAAATTAATTAAAATTCCTAGTTTTTCTGTGTACAATTAATGACTCCAGTTTATTTTAAATAAAAAGTTTAAAATAACAAACAAAATTACATTTTTCAATCCAGATAACTGCAGAAAAAACTCAAACGGTTTTACTGAAACTGAAATACATTCTCTTGGAGCAAAATAAAACAAAATCTGCTAACATTTTAGTGTGAAAATTGCATTTATTTGAAATCTTTAAGAAGGCGTTTGAGTGAAAGACAGAAAACATTAAGCGTGGTTTAATAGTAATTGTTTTAAAAGATAGGTCTATTAAGTTAATACGGCCACGAAGGCTTAACTTACCATATTTTTCATTGAAGGTAAAACCTAAAATAAATAAAAAGGTACTGAATGAATAAAAGACTTGTTTATAGATTACAGGAATAAACCCAGAAAGCTGTTTTAGTTAAATAACTCACCGCTAAGAAAGCATTTATTTGCATACACTATAATAAATACCGTCTTATTGATTCAAACAAAATCAAAACAAAAAGATGGGAGATGACAATTATGATGAAGCTTTACAGCTGCTCACAGCAAAGCTTGAATTGTTAAGGCAAAATAACATTCGCAGGAGTGAAAATTTTCAACAAGAAAACATTGAGTAGACAGATGTCCTCTGCGTCCAGACCTACAACACCTGGACAGGAAGGTGGATGAGGAGGTGGTGGAGTCTGAAGAAGTGTACAAGCAGCAGGATGAGGAGAAACTAGTTCTTGATGACACAGCTAGCTGCTCAGTAAAATTGAATTTCTAGTAAAATTCTGATTTTGCAGATTTACAGCTGTAAAGTGTCATTTTTACAGAGCTGATGAAGTCAAACACCACTTGCTGATATTTTTTAAACTCAATTTTTTTTGATAATCTGTTCATATTAATGTTTCCCCAGAGGTTTTCATATATTTGATAATATGGGATGGTTTTATTTTAATAAAATGTTTTTTTTAACATTCACCAATTTTGTTTTTACTAAAGTACGAGCTGTGAGTTGTAGATGAACAAATGAAATTAAAACAGATACACAAATATTCTCACAAAGAATAACTCAACACTAACAGATAATATAGTGTACTACTGTAACTTTATTTACACATAACTACAGAAACACTTGGTTCATTGTTATCCTTTTTTTCAAACAATATGTTCATTTGAACTGTCAGAAAAAATATTAAATTCATATTTTCATTGATTCATTTTCATCTCAATGCTCTGGCCAGTTGTAGTATTTCTGCATATTTTGATGTCTTGATGCACAAACGTAGCTTTCTGCAGCATCAGTCCTGGTGTTCTACAGATCATGAACACATCTCCATCTGTTCTTTAACAATATCAAGGTTTGTTCTCCTCCACCTGGGTCGACTCTTCAGGTGAAGATATTTCTGTGAATTGATGATAAAACACACAGACACACACAGTATATATTATACAGGTAACCCTCAAGGTACGACACCTGCGACCTACGGCAACTCAGACTTACGATTTTATCATATTTAATAAAAATATGATTAAAAAAAAAAATTTTTATTTTTTTTTTTTTTTTGTGTTTAAAAGTTATTAATTTCATGTGTATAGCACTTTGTTGCAGCTGTGGTTGTTTTAAATGGCTTTATAAATAAAGTATAATTATTAATTTTACGTTTTGATAAGAAATTAATCGTATTTACGCAACTTCCGGTTTCCGCTCGCCACTTCCGGTCGCCATTTTACAACTGTACTGCAATGGAGCTCCGGAGGCTACTGTCAGCTGGCTCCGTGTGCCCGATCAGGGTTGCCTCATACGGATAAATGAGCTGGAAACACTCGGTCAACTCTGTGGACGTCTCAGGTCCGGAGGAGCAGCCGCGGATCGCCCCGCGATCGGCGGCCACAACGCCGCCCGACATGCTAACGACAGCAGCTAACAAAGCAGCTAACACAGGCGAAGACACCGAGCCGACATGCCGCGGAGGATCCATCTGCGGCCGGGAGCTCGCCGCAAATGTCCGCCTGGCAGTCGGGGCCACCGGCTCAAAGTAAGACATTATATTTTTTATTTATTGTGCAGTTCTGTGCGTGTTTATGGCCTTAGTATGTCTGCTTGTTCAGTCTCATGCCATTAAATATGTGTACGGCGCTCCGTTAGCGGTATAACCGCGACCTATGTCAGAAACGCGGACCTACGATAGGCATGTGTTTTTGGTCCGCGAGGTACGACAAAATCGACCTAAGTCACACACGTAGGTCCCTATCCCTGACGTAACTCGAGGGGTTGCTGTATGCAGTATACTGTTTATTAAGACAATGGGTCAAACTAATGTCATGTATTACCATTTCAGTGCTATGGAAACTATTTAGATGTTGTAGAATTCCTTCTGCCTCTCAACTTGCAGCTGGTGTAAGTCATCACACAGCTGCTCACTTCCTGAAGTGAAAAGTCTCCAAAAACCAGCAGGAGCTGAAAAAAAATTACAACCTGCTGTTTACTGGAAATAACTTTGGCTTCTCTGAAGACAAACCGCTAAAATATAAAGTTTCAAATGGCTAAATTGGACGGATTGCGTTTGTATCTTCTCCATTGTATACAATGAGTGCAGTTGAGGCGAGTCTGTGTGTGACGTCATAATCACGCGACGGGAAAAAACGTATTTATCATGTTAAAAAAAAAGGCGCTAATTTTAAACTGTTTTTGAGAGGAATTTTAATTAATTTAACATTGTTTTAGCAAAAACGATCAGAGGTCAATCTTAATATATACTGTATATATATGTTGTGCCATTTTATGGAAAGTTAAAAGATGATGTCAGTGGAGCTTTAAGGACCATGGGAGACCGGGCTTTCAGTGTGCCTGCCCCCTGCCTATGGAACCCTCTCCCTGACTGCCTGAGAGCTCCACAGTCACTGGTTAACTTTAAGAGCAGGTTGAAGACCTTTCTTTTTAAGCGAGCCTACTCTGCCCCCTCATGATTCTATCTTTGACCTTAGTTGATACTGTTATTGATTTTACTTGTTTTATCACTTGTTTATTTGACCTTTAATTTTGTTGCACTTTGTAGCACTTTGAGATTTTAATTAATGAAAAGTGCGTTATAAATTATTATTATTTCATCCTGTAGCAGAGGAACCCATGGAGGCTTCAGCAGATGCTTGAGGAACTAGAGTCTAGGGACTTACAAGAGGCTTGGGAAGTAGAGCACTGACATCCATTGAGACACAGGAAGGTGCAGTTTCATGGCTGACCCCTATGGTGACACACGCAGATGGGGCGTCATGGCCAACCGAGTAGGACCTTGCTGCTATATTAAAACTGCTAAGTTGTTCATTATAATTATTATTTTAACAGCCGGACTCAGTAAAAAAAAAAACATACCACGGTAATATAACATGGCTGGTAAAGGAAATAGTGCCCCCTTCATTTCCGGAGTCCCATTTCCAAATATGGTATGGGACTGACACTGGTCTGTCCATGCCTCTTTCTGTTTGCTGCAGCGATGTATACTTGGGCCAACCCCCATGAAAACACAAGAAAGAGCAGCGTCATGGCTGACCTTTACAGAGACACGCATGTCATGGTCATGTCATGACCAACACCCACAGAGCTGAATCAGAATTGTACTTAACAATGGAGTAGCAGCTTTAAATGGAGCTTATTTATATAGCACTTTCCAGCCCCCTATGAGGGGCCCCAAAGCGCTTTACAATACCAACCATCCACCCATTCATACACACATTCATACACCGGTAGTGGCAGACTGCCATGCAAGGCGCTTTCCAGTCCTACCGGGAGCAAGTCAGGGTTAAGTGTCTTGCCCAAGGACACAACGACACATGGTGTGGGGAACCAGGATTTGAACCGCCAACCTTCCGATCAGGGGACAACTGCCATTACCACTACGCCACGGCCGCCCCAGCTTAGTGGTGAGGAGCTGCATCATGCAGAGGTATCTTGGAGTAGAGCTTCTTCTTAGCATCAAGAGGAGTCATCTGATTGAGATATCTGATTAGGGTGAGATCCTGGGCAGACTCAAAACTGTCTGGAAAGAATCTCCATTCTCTCTTGCCTGGGATTACTTTGGAATATGTCGAGGACACAATTTACTCGGCACTCAAGTTCTCTCATCGGTTCGTTGCATGTGTGGAGGAAAGACGCAATCATAAGCCAGAGACCATACAATAATTTATTAAGCTTCCAGCTGGAAGGAGATGCTAACCAAGCAAGTTACAGAAACATAGCCATCACAAAGTAACGTCTGAACGGGGAAATCCACACAAAGTATTTATACTGTAGCATGTGAAGCGTGTGAAGAAGGAGAAACAAACCGATTTGCAAGCAGTTGACTTTAATCCTTCGAGTGCCAAAACCAGAAACAGAATGAATGAAAACACACACGAACACTTCTTCTTCTCCACCTGACTTTAATCCTTCGAGCGCCAAAACCAGAAACAGAATGAATGAAATCACACACGAACACTTCTTTTTCTCCACCTGAAAAACCTGGGGAACACCTCACTGGCTCCTCCTACTGGGTGAGAGAGAGATGAGGCAATTTACCTTACTAATACACCACACATGGTGGGGGGGTATACAAGCCACCCAGTGGCTTTTAAACCCCAAAATACATTACGGCAAAGACTGGTTCATCCCAAAGATCCAGTCCCCCGGCACAAACAGAGTAATATTGTGTATGCTGTTCAGTGTCAGGAGGGCTGTGATCAGTCTTACATTGGGGAAACTAAACAGCCACTGGCCAAAAGGATGGCCCAGCACAGAAGATCAACATCATCAGGTCAGGACTCTGCAGTCTACACTCATCTCCAGGCCAGCGGTCACTCTTTCAGGGATGAAGATGTTCACATCNTGAAATGTCAATGATTGTTGATAATATTATGGAAATGATAACAATAGAAATAATAAACTAAAATGATCAAAAAAAGGCGTTCAATACAGGATCAACTGGACTTTATTTGTTGCAGAAAACGTTTCGACTTCTGACTTCCTGTCGAAACGTTTTCTGCAACAAATAAAGTCCAGTTGATCATGTATTGAACGCCTTTTTTGATTTTATCATGTCCTGGACGACTGAGAATCTTCATCAGCAAACTAAAATGATAAAAACATAATAATAAGTTGTGTATATAGATCACCAGGATCAAATATAGAAATATTCACTGATAAAATCTTGGAGCTATTGGAGAAGAGTTTTAATAAAAAAGTTTTTTTGTGTGGAGACTTTAACATTGATATGGGAAATAAAACAGATTCAAATAACATCAGTATATTTATAAACTCAATGTACAGTTTAAATATGTATCCGTTGATATCAAAGCCAACAAGAATTACAACTCATAGTGCCACAATAATTGATAATATTTTCACAAATATAACAAATGGGGATGTGATAGGTGGTATTTTAACGACCGACTTAAGTGATCATTTACCAGTTTTCACAATCTATAAAAATGATCAAAGCATCACAAAAGCAGTTACAAAGAAGAAAAAGATCATAAACACATCAAAAAAAGTTTTGGAAAAATTGAAAGAGGATCTAGATAAACAAGACTGGAATGATGTGTATGTTGATGATGTGAACAGATCATATGATGAGTTTATGAATATCTTGGAAGCTCTGTATGAAAAGAATTGTGTGCAAACAAATCATACAAAGAGAAATATCGTTGACCAACCATGGATGACAAAAGGGTTGAGAAATGCTTGTAAAAAAAAGAATTATTTGTATTCATGTTTCTTGAAATTGCGAACTCAGAACGCTGAAGAAAAATATAAAAAGTATAAAATAAATTAGTAGGGATTATAAGGAAACATAAGAAAGAATATTATAGTAAATTATTAGATAAAAGTAATGGTGATATGAAAGCAACATGGCGAGTAATGAATAGTGTTATGAAGAATCATAAAGCAAAAACTAGTATTTCAAAATATTTTGTAAAAGAAAAAGATGAAGTTTATGATGAAAATGAAATTGTCAATGGATTTAATCAATATTTTGTGAATGTTGGATCAAGCCTTGCAGCTAAAATACCAAAAGTAGATAATAATGTGAGCCATTCAATTACAGGTTGTGCAAACAGTATTTTTCTAAATGGAACTAACAAAGAGGAAATAATGAATGTAGTAAAAAATCTTACAGACAAGAGATCAAAAGACTGGGTGGACATGGATATGATGTTTGTAAAGGACATAATGAGCCATGTTATTGAGCCGTTTACATATATATGTAATTTATCATTTTCAACAGGAATATTTCCAGATAATATGAAAGTAGCTAAGGTAGTTCCTCTTTTTAAAAATGGTGATAAATGTGTGTTCAACAATTATAGACCTATATCCTTGTTACCACAGTTTTCAAAAATTCTTGAAAAACTATTTGTGAACAGACTAGATCAATTTATAGATAAACAAAATATTCTAAGCAACAGTCAGTATGGGTTTAGAGCAAAAAACTCTACATCAATGGCTCTCATGGAATTAATGGAACAAATAACTACTGCTGTCGATCAAAAACAATATTGTATCAGTATTTTTGTTGATTTAAAAAAAGCATTCGATACTATTGATCACACCATTCTCCTTGAAAAATTGAACAAATATGGTATTAGAGGACCAGCATTACAGTGGGTATCTAGCTATTTAAAAGATAGGAAACAATTTGTACAAATAAATGATGTAAGATCTGACCTCTGTAATATCACATGTGGAGTTCCCCAAGGCTCTGTACTTGGACCAAAGCTATTTATTTTATATGTGAATGACTTGGTAAATGTGTCAGGACTCCTTAAATGTGTACTTTTTGCTGATGATACCACTTTTTTCTGTTTAGGTGAAGATGTAGAACAAATGTTGGAATTGATAAAGACAGAATTTGTCAAAATACAAACTTGGTTTAAAATCAATAAATTATCATTAAATCTAGAAAAAACTAATTATATGATATTCAGTAATAAAAAGAAAACTGTTGCTGTTCCACTCAAAATTGAGGGTGTTGAGATTTGTAGAGTGAGTGAGGTGAAGTTTTTGGGTGTTATCATTGATGACAAACTGACATGGAAACAACACATAAATTCTGTAAGAATAAAAATAGCTAAATCGATTGCAGTACTGTACAAAGTCAGAGACCTATTGAATGATAAAGCTCTGTATTTGTTGTATAACACAATCATTGTTCCACACTTAATCTATTGTATTGATGTTTGGGGAAAGCGTGTAAAACAATCACAAAGCCTATTTTTGTATTACAGAAAAGAGCTGTATGAGTTATCACTAGAAAACATTACCGTCATCCATCTAGTACATTATTTTATCAACTGAAGTTATTTAAGTTCCATGATTTGGTAGATTATAATATTTTATCAGTTATGTATAGGGCTCAGTATAACGCATTACCTTTAAATATCCAAATGCATTTTGTTAAAAGACAAAGTTGTTATAACCTTAAGGGAACAGAGATGTTTATAAAACCACAATTCAGAACTAGTTTGAAGGGACGTTCTACCTCAATCCAGGGAATTAGATTATGGAATGGCTTGGAGAATGAAGTTAAAAATGCCAAGTCAATGTTTACATTTAAGAAAATGATCAAAATGAATTTGTTAAAAAAAATATATATAAAATGACGTATTGTGTATTGTATTAGTTAGAAAATTAGAAAGAGTAAGTAATTTTGTACTGTTGGTGGAAGATTATTATTGTTTAATCTGATTAGAAAGAGTAAGTCATTTTGTACTGTTGGTGGAAGATTATTATTGTTTAATCTGATTGTTTGAAAAAAGGGGCAGATATAATAAGATTTATTCTTCTTTCTGCTACCTTTCATTTTTTTATATTTTGTACATTATCATTTATGGGATTGTCTTGTATTGTGTTTCTTTTGTAAAAAAAAAAATGAACAAATTTAATAAACATAAACATAAACTTCATCGAAACTATTTTGTTGTATTCGTTTTCTTATGGTGCGATGGACAAGTGAAGCATGTATGCCAAATTAGAGCAGCGTTGGAAGTGCAGGTTTGGGATCTGAGAGACCTAGGTTCGAACCCCGGTCACGGAATACCTTGTGGTATTATTTTTTTTTTTAGGCCTTTTGTTTTGGATAGATCGGGTGAGAATAGATATATACACCTACATAACTATTCTTTGTTGTTGCTTGCTGTAAGTTGTTTGCTAGAGTTTTAGTTTGTTTTAGTTTGTTGCTAGAGGGGGCGTGAACGCAGCTCAACCACCCACCTCCTCCCCTCCTTGTCTCTCGGCACACCCATTTTCATGAGGGTTATTGAATCTGGTATGGGGGCGGAGCTACAGATCCACAGGGGGTTAGCACCACTTTAAATGGGCTCTGCTCTGAGAAAATTAACTTAATTCATTTATGAAAATGTATCTAATCTTAACATTGTGATCACTCTGACCCCTGTCTGCTTCAGGTAAAATAGTTACTGTTCAAAAGTATTGTAAAAATGATATTTCTTGTAGATAACAAGAGATATCTGTCGGGGAGAATATAGGAGGGTTTTCTTTCTTTTTTTTTTTTACTCATTTTCCAAAACTATTTGAAGCTCCAAGGAATTCTTAACTTTTTATGCAATTAAGTATAGTAATCTGTTACTTTTTGCTCTTTAGGTATGAGTTTAATCTTACTAAAAAGGTAGTACTCATATAAAAATGATGCTCAAATCTTTTTTACCACTCATGCATATCAGTTGTTACTAATAATAATAATAAATAATAATGAATTCAATTTATAACGCACTTTTCATTAATGAAAATCTCAAAGTGCTACAAGGAGCAACAGAATTAAATGACAATAAAACAAATAATAAAACAATTAAAATCAATAACAATATCAGCTAAGATCAAAAGTAGAATCATGAGGAGGTAGAGTATGCTTGGTCGAAAAGAAAGGTCTTCAAGCCGCTCTTAAAGTCAACCACAGACTGTGGGGCTCTTAGACAGTCAGGAAGAGAGTTCCACAGGCGGGGGGCAGCCACACTGAAAGCCCGGTCTCCCATGGTCCTTAATTTGGTTCTCGGAATGTGAAGGAGATTGCTGTTCTGTGACCGCAGCGAACGGGTGGATGAGTATGGAATAAGAATATCCTTCAGATAATCTGGTGAAGTTCCGTGTAAGCATTGATGTGTAATGAGAGCAGTTTTGTACTGAATTCTGTAGGCGACAGGAAGCCAATGAAGGTTATGGAGAATGGGCGTAATATGTTCAAATTTACGAACTCTCAACAAGATCCTTGCTGCACTGTTTTGAATATATTGAAGTTTCTGAAGGTTTTGTTACTAAAACTAACACCATTATTTCAAGACTGAGGTGCATAGTTTTCATTTTGTAAAACCAGAATGAAGAAATTAAAAAGCAGCTTTCCAGGAAAAGCTTAGTTGCACTTTGTAATAAGGTTCTGATCCTTTTGTGAGGCTTTTGCACTCTGAAAGGCACAACTTTAGCCCAGCGTTTATTTTTATGAACTCTGGGATGTCAATGTGAAGCTGCTCTAATGTGAAGGTCATGCAGAAAATGCTTGTGCCGTGAGCTAACGTCCTGTGGTTGATGTGGTCAGCAGTTACTTCACCTCCTTCACGCTAAACACAAAGAGCAGCAAGTGCTCTTTACCAAAAGGGACAGTACCTCTCTCCTCTTGCTCTGCTGTTCTCACAACCCAGCTAACATCCTTTAAGATTTGTTCAAGCCTTGGCCTCTGTTTTTTCTTGTTCCTCTTGCTTGATCTTTCCTGTTTCAGACTTTCAGGTCTTTCACGTGTGCAGTGTTGTGTATAGTCTGTGCATTCATCTTCTTAACAATATGCATGAGCAGAGTTTCTATGCTGCACATTGTCATATCTGTAAATGAGTCACACAGGAGGTCAGAGGCACATGTTTGTCTGTTGAATCAAACACAGTTGGGCCAGCACAAAACTCATGAAATAACCCGTAGAACAAATGTTTATCTATGTTACCCCTGACTGAAATTCCTGTCATGTGTGATTACTTTCTGAAGCCTGGGCTGTAAGTCACATCTGCCGTTAGCTGCACTTTGCCTCAACAGGCAGCCACTCACATGTGATGTAATCTTAGGTCCTCACTGGTCCAGGTTTCTTCCGTTTGATATAAATGTGGTTATGAGTGTATCTGAATGAACTCTGTGAACAACCTCTAAGAATTTTTGGAGAATTCCCAGACAGGCTTATGACTGACCTTTCACTGCAAGCACATTTACTCAGTTGGATGCGTGAAACGTCCACTTGTTTATGTGTCCCAGCATGAGTGCTGCTCTGATCCTTGTCAGGGCCTTAAGCCAAGCCCGCGGCAGGTCCGGCAGCTAAACTCGTGGAACAACATGTCTTTCCTACCCACTGAACACCAATGGACACAGAGACGAGGAGCTGGCAAGGCTCCTACTTGTCTATCCATTAACATTTTTCTACAGTCAGGATGCAACAGGCTCTTTGCCATATAGTACCCCCCTCTCTCACAATCTGTGTTCATAAAATGTATTCATATTAGCTTACAAATTTTCAATAGATGATGCAGCTTATGATTTTTAAACTTGCAGAATTGCTTGACAGGAGAGAAGCTGATATCCTGATGCATGCTCAATAATCCAGGTAGAAAAATCTAAAACAGTTAAGTCTGGTCCTCTGGACATTCAAAGAAACAAAACAACAACAACAACAACAACAACAAAAAGTAGAAACGTTTCGTCTTTCATCCAAAATACTTCTTCAGTCTGAGGTGCTGTTTTCAGCTCAGTCTCATAAATGGCACCTTCGCGTAGTGGATCAACCAGTTTGCTACTGACAGCAAAAACCAGTTGCTCACATGATCAAGGAGGCCCATCAGCCTAACAATGGATTGTTAGCACCCTGATGGCTGTTTGCTATTCACAGGGGGCTGAGTGATACTAGCAATAACAGCGTTGTAAGAGGGGGACAGTTGAACATGGAGGCCTCCGCCCCTGTTTAATGATGGACGTTTTTTTTTCTTCACAAAGATGGCCTCCTTTACTCCTGTCTCAAATCATTGTTCCTCTCTATCCAGGATGTGAACATCTTCATTGCTGGCCTGGAGATGAGTGTAGACCACAGAGTCCTAGCCTGACGTAGGGCTGGGCCATATCATATTGTTCCCGGTAATACCGGTAAAAAAAGCTTGCCCGGGCAAAAAAGATTTATCATGATATGCTAATTTCACAACGTAATACGTCAGGGTGCTCCACCCCCTTAACAACTGAGCACTTCAAATGACCAAACCTAACTGTGCAACCCCCTTCCACCAGTCTGTACTGGTGTAACGCTAGCTCAATAGCTAAAAACAAACAACGCGCGTCTCAGCGTCTCTCCATTCAGCACCGTAGTACAGACAGCTGAACTGTCTCCCCCTCCCCTCACCTCTCTCTGAGCAGCCGGTGCTGTGTCTCCCCTCACTCTAAACTGTCGGTACAAACACGCGCGGCTCAATTGTCTCAAGTTCCACAGTCGGTCCATGGATCGAGGCAGATCAGAGACAGATCAGTCAGAAAATGGATAATTCCTGCATGAATAGATGAAGCTGAAACACCAACAAGCTTCAGGGTCGGCTGATCACCTTGTTACAAGTTCTGGAAGTTCTAGCTCATTTAAGGCAACATGCATTTTCTTGTAGGTTACATTTATGCTCAACAGATCTTAAGATTCATTTTATTTGGTTATTTTAGGAAACTACACCTGCACTTTAGTTTTTATGGTGGATTTTGTTGATCAATATTTTGTGCAGACTTTTTCAATCTAAATAACAGATTGTTTTTATTTTTATACTTGGAGACTGAATACTTTACTGTACTAAATAAAGTAATTTCAGTAAAATTACCCCTTGTTGTTTTAAAAAAAATTATATAATACTGCAAAGCAACATGTTAAGTTAATTTTGTCAAATAAATAAATTTGATTTCTGTTTTTTATTTTGTTTTTTGTTATATCATGAAATTTATCGTTATCGTGATAATGCTCTGAAATATCACAATATAATTTTTGAGCCATATTGCCCACCCCTAGCCTGACGTTGTTGATCTTCCGTGCTGGGCCATCCTTTTGGCCAGTGGCTGTTTAGTTTCCCCGATGTAAGACTGATCACAGCCCTCCTGACACTGAACAACATACACCATTTTACTCTGTTTGTGCTGGGGGACTGGCTCTTTGGGATGAACCAGTCTTTGCCATAATGTATTTTGGAGTTTCAAAGCTACTGGGACGTTGTATTTAAAAAATAGACGTCTCAGTATCTCTGAAACTCCCGCAACATGGAATGACCACTGGTCCTCTGGGTTCCTTCTTTTCACCTGATGGCTGACTGGAGTCCTGTTTGGGTTTCTTCTCTGCTTTGAGGAAGGCCCAGTTAGGATATCCACATTATTTTATAGCCTGTCTTGTATGGGATTTCTCCTTCTTCCTGGCTCCTGAGTTAATGGGGATGCTGTCTGCAGCTCCAGAGTTAATGGGGATGCTGTCTGCTCTGTGGTACAGAGTCCTGATGACTCCTAGCTTGTGCTCCAAAGGGTGATGGGAGTCAAACTGCAAATACCAGTATTTCAGCACCTCAGACTGAAGAAGTTTTTTTAATGAAAAACTAAACGTTTCTACTTTTTTGTTGTTGTTGTTTTGTTTTTTGAATATCCAGATGACCAGACTTAACTTTTTAAGCTGAAGCTGATGCTTCACAGCTGCACAACCTCCCATACATAAATTCTACAATACAAGAGGTGACCAAACTGGACTGAAAATCACCAAATTCTACATCTAGAAGAGAAAGAGAGAGTAGAATAACATACTCCATTCCTTCTTTTTGGCATAGAGTGGAAACAAAAACAGTAAAATTCACCATAGAGAGGAAGGATGAGAAAATGACTGAAGGAGGGGAATATAACTGCTTTGTTATGACACAAAACAAGAGGCGGGGTGAAGAGAAAATATACAGAGGTTAGGAATGACAGACAGGAAAATGTTAAATGAAATGCAAACAAAGCCTTGAAGGTAGAATAACATCCACAGCAGCTCCTTGACTGTACATACACTTGTGGGGCAAAAGTCTGCAATATCAGTTTGTGTTAGCAATCAGAACCTTATACTGTAGGTGGACAAGGTAAAGTTTCTTCCTGGAACAACACTTAAGATGTCTGTCATAATGGGTGTAAAAGAGTATGCTAAAGGTCAAAGCAGTTAGCCTAGTTCTGATCAGAGCCAAAGAAATTCACAAATTTTGCTAACATGATGTGACATTTTATTTTTAACTGTCAAAGATAAACTCATTGACTGTTTTTACTTTATTTGTAAAGAATAAAATAAAACAATAAAATCCTAGCATTCCTTGTGGTTGACTCCAAATGTTTATCAATTGGAGAAGTACAACCAATAATTACTTTATGATAATTTAATTGAAATCTATCCAGTGGCTCATGGGATATTTTGCTAACAAATTTGATTCTAGTAGTATGTGTTAACGTTTTAAACACAAGTCTGGTACAATCAAGTAAGTATCAGGCTATAAGTTGGGGACCAGCTTTAGCAACTAAAAGATTTTAAGTTTAAGTCTCAACAGCTATACAATTGGTTTAGTTATAGCTGTTTATGTTTGTGTTAAGTTTGCTCTGTTGTGGTGGCCATCATGAATTTGGTTCACTCCAAAAGTTAAACAGAATGCTTTCTAAAAGTTTCATTCTCATCAATTTAGTGATCCATTCTGTAGTACCTTGATTATCGTGGGGTTACGTTCCATCCATTATAGGTGAAAAAAATGCAAAGTAGGAACTCTATATTTTATATACAGTATTAAAGCTCCACTGACATCATCTTTTAACTTTCCATAAAATGGCACAGCATATATATATATATATATATTAAGATTGACCTCTGATCGTTTTTGCTAAAACAATGTGAAATGAATGAAAATTCCTCTCAAAAACAGTTTAAAATTAGCGCCTTTTTTTTCACACGATAAATACGGGGTTTCCCGTCGCGCGATTATGACGTCACTCCCAGACTCGCGTCAACTGCGCTCCTTGTTTACAATGGACAAGATACAAACGCGATCCGTCCAATTTAGCCATTTAAAACTTTATATTTTAGCGGTTTGTCTTCAGAGAAGCCAAAGTTATTTCCAGTAAACAGCAGGTTATAATTTTTTTTCAGCTCCTGCTGGTTTTTGGAGACTTTTCACTTCAGGAAGTGCAGCAGCTCTGTGAGGACACAGCAGCTGATAGTTGAGAGGCAGAAGGAATTCTACAGCATGTAAATCGTTTTCACAGCACTGAAATGGTAATATATTAGTTAATGTTTCTAATAATTATTCAACATTAATTTATAGTTTAAAAAATTAGTCCCTTTTAAAATATCTGTTAAATATATTATTCTTTTATTTTATTTTGTTTGTGTTTTCAGGTTTCCAGGTCTCCAGTCCATCACCTGAGGCTCTTCCTGTTGAACCACTAGTAACCCAGACTTTCACATCACAGCAGGTAAGATTGCATCAACAAAAAGAATAGTACTCAACAATATTCTTTGATGTAAATCTGTTGATTTTCTGTGGTTCTGATGAGGGAAGTGACAAAGTGGATGCAGCATTCAGCCCATAATGGACCCAGATGTCCCCTGCGTCCAGACCTACAACACCTGGACATCCAGGAGCGTGCACGAGGAGGAGAATCCATTTTGTCTGTTTCCAGCGACCACAGTACATTGTTGACGGTGTCCACTCGGACACCCAATCTTACCAAAATGTCAGAGCCTATATAGGATGCATGTGGTAAGTTTTGGACCACGAGGAACGGGTGGACCAGTTCTCGTTTGTTCCAGTTCATGTTCAGGCGAATGACTCCATTTGCGGTCATTACCCGCTCACTGTTGGGATCGAGATGAAAGCGTAAAGCTTTCTTCGTTAGTTCTAGACCCATATGTTTTTTAACCAAGGTTTCATAAAGAGCTTGGCTGATTGCTGAATTATCTGTCCAAGGAGACAGTACAGCATCTTCGGTGTGGGATCCCTGGATCTCGACACCTTTTACTACCTGTTGTAGGTAGTGTTCAGTGAGTGCTGATTGTTTCAGCTCGCAGAGGAGGCTTTCTTGTTGGGCCTCTTCTGCCTCACCTGTTTTTGTAGGTTCACTTACCGGGCTCTTGTCCTCAGATGAGGTGTCCCGTGTGTCCTTTGCGGTACCTGCGGTTAGGCAGTCTGTATCACAACTAGGAGGCACTTTTATTGGCAGAGGCTTTCTCACTGTGCTCCACATTTTCTGTCGGCCATAGTCTATAATTGCACCAAAGCGGTTTATAAAGTCTTGGCCAACTAGAAATTGGTGGTATAATGTCATTTTGCCAATCTGCATGTGAACCATAGCTATAGCTGTTAGGGTTGTTCTCGTCTCTGCGAGACCCTGCAGTTCTATAGCACTTTTTACAAGGGGTATTTGCCTGTGAACACCGATAGCGGCGGTCCGTAGTTCCTCGAACAGTTTGGCTGACATAATGGTAATGTCGGCTCCGCCATCCAGGAGTGCTTCATGCGTGAGGACCCCTTCCAGTGTGATTGGCAGGTAAGCTTTCATAGCCTCCCCCCTTTTTTCAAAGTCACACAGAAACCTTAAAGGTTTCGGCCAATCATTCTGTTTACGTTGACCTCTGACTGTGTAATCTTTCTTCATCTGAACCGTCAGTGCAGTCACCAACGTGTCTGAGTTTTCAGTTCGTGGCGGGTCACTGTCGTCGATGGTTTCCCCCTTGTTTGATGAGGGGCTGTTAGAGTCTGTGACAATAATGTCATGGTCACTGTCAACGTCTTGTTGACCGACACACTCTGGACTGTCAATGTATGGACTGTCATTATCCTGATTGTCAGCATTCTGACCATCAGTGTCTTGTTGACTGTCGTGATTTGCGTGCTCTGACTTACTATCAACGATAGTGCTACACATCACTCCAGGTTTGTTATCATTGCTTGTATTATCCAACTCTTTTAACAACCGACGTATTTTCTCCATGTCCTCTGGGGACAGAGAATTATGGCCTTTCTTCTGGAACTTTTGCGATTTTTTGCCTGTCTCGGACTGTTCCATTCGAGGGGCAGGAGGGGCTTGTCCTTGACCTGGGGGTTCCTGTTGGGACCCCCTTTTGTGATATGGTTTACTTTTGTGACCATCATTCCTATCTTTAGGACGTGCGCCCCCCTTTTGAAATCGTTTTCCGTACTCTGGGTCTTGTCTGAGCCACTGCGGTTCATAGTTCCAGCGGGCACCTTCACTACGTGGTCTGTTAGGTCGAAAATTCTGTTTTTTCTCACCCTTTGTAGGATGGGGAGTCGGTTTCCGCGCCCCTTCCAGCTCTAGTGAGTTGGATTTGACCATTTCACCAGGACACACCTCAAAGGGTGTTTTGTTTGGTGTGCGACCTGTAAAAACATCTATCGCGCACTCTCTTATTTCTTCGATGGACCTCCGTTTGTAGTTTGCGCTGACATGTACTTTCTCTCTTATGTCAGGGCAAAGATTTTTGCTGAAGATATATTTAAACCCTATCTCTTCCTCCATCTCTGGCTCGCATCTGTCACCGAAATAGGCACGGAATATTCGGTCATAATATGACCTTGGGTGCTCATTCCTACCTTGCTTGATGTCCGCCGCCGCTATGATGCCATCGGGCCCCGTGCAAGGAGTATACTCCTTTATCAGAGCAGCACATAAAAGACTGTAGTCTTTCATCACGGCGTCCCGTTGACGCTTCATGAAAGCATGCACTGTCCTGTCCGAGGTTAACCTTACCAGACAGATTTTATCATCAACTGTAGCTTCTGGGAAGCGTTGAAGCTGGAAATCAAGATCATCGAGATAGATCTTGGTTTCATGTGAGCCCAACGGGCCTGGAGCGAAGGTTTGAATGCTTTTAGCCATATTCCGTAGTTCAGCCATTGAGAGAGGAGGATGTGGGTTATCATCAGTCTCATCCATCTGCGTATGTGGTGGGTTTTCTGGCCCATAATACGCAGGTCCCTGCCCCTGTTGAGAGGGCTTACCAGGTACGTTGTATGGTTGGAGTGCCCGCTTTTTCCGGGGAGGGGGTAGTGGTGATGTAACCCGCAGTGTTGGTGATCTAGGCTACGGTGTTGGAAACTGTGTTTCCTTAAGATCCAACCATCTTTTTCTCTCTACAGAGAGTTGATCTGTTGTCAAAGCCTGTTGTGCCTGACAACTTAGTAGTTGGGCTCGCAACCTTTCATTATCAAGCTGTAACACCGTGAGCCTTTGTGAAAATAATTCCTTGTCTTGTGTGCATATCTTTAGTTTGTATTGTAAGCACTCATTTTCATTTTGCAACACCGTGCACCGTACTTGTGATTCGTTATGATCACTTTGTAGCTTTGTGCCCAGTTGTTGAGCTTTTTCATGTAAGCTTCTCTCATGTGACATAGATAACGTCTGCCGTTTTTCATTCTCCACAGTTTCATGGAGTTTCATTGTTGTTAAGGTCAGCTTAGCCTTACAAACTGTTAATTCTCTCTGTAAACTCTTTTTATCACTTTTTAACTCCGTACATTTCTTCTCAGCTTCTTCTCGTGCATGTATGCATTCCTCTAGGGATGATGTGAGCCATTGCACATTGTCCTACAGTCCTAGAATCTCTGTTTCGAGCAGCCCTAAAACGTTTAAATTTGTTATAGATGAGTCTGCATCTTCTGCCTCTGTTTCTGCCATCTTTTTGTGTTGATTTTGTTTGAATCAACAAGATGGTATTTATTATAGTGTATGCAAATAAATGTTTTCTTAGCGGTGAGTTATTTAACTAAAACAGCTTTCTGGTTTTCTTCATGTAATCTGTAAACAAGTCTTTTATTCATTCAGTACCTTTTATTTATTTTAGGTTTTACCTTCGATGAAAATGTTGTAAGTTAAAGCCTTTGTGGCCATATTAACTTAATAGACTTATCTTTTAAAGCAATTACTATTAAACCACGCTTAATTTTTCTGTCTTTCACTCAAACGCCTTTTTAAAGATTTCAAATAAATGCAATGTTCACACTAAAATGTTAGCAGATTTTGTTTTATTTTGCTCCACAGTGGCGTAGCCAGGATTTTATGAGGGGCGGTTCGTTTGAAGAAAAAATGGACCTCTGATTGGTTCATTGGCGGTGGTACACGTTACTTCAAACGTGTAAACAAGCTAATTAGCTAGCTAGTTAAAACAATGCTGTGTGAGGTAAATCTTACCAAATAGGTGGTTTTTGTTAGTGGAGAAAGAGCAACACACTGAGAGGGGATGTGTGTCCAGTCTTCTATTCAGAACTCATCCCAGAGACACGGTACTCCGAGTCCCACCCGAACATACACAGAAAAAAAATACCACCGAAGAAGAACGAATGACGTCATCCTCTTAAAGGCACAGTACCACTCCTTAACATAAATGCAAACTAACCCCACAACAAATAATATAACTTCAATTGCAAAAATAAATAATCTTTTTACTTTGCTTTGTGGTTAGACATTGTTTTTTATGAATGAAATTAATAAATTGAAAAATACAACAATACAATTCACATGTACACAAAAACAATTGACCAGGGGTCTGCAACCTGCAGCTCAGGGTCCCTCTGCAGCAGCTCTTTCAAGCTTTGACCAAAACTGAATTTTATTGGTTCTTATAACTGGAAGGGTTAGTTTTAGCAGTTTTCCTACATTACAAGGAGTTAACATACTTTCACTTTATGCTTTATTTCTTTTAAGTAGGATACTTAATTTTTCTAGTAAAAAAAAAAATCACATAGGCCTGCATTGTTTGTTTTAGTTTTTAGAAACTGGGCAAAACTATATTAATTTTTCCTTCTTTACAAGAATCTTGTCTTTTATTTTATCTTAAAATGTAAAAATATCAGTAAATGTTAAAAAATCATTAGACATTTTTAGTTTTATAAATCATTCCTGCTGGCCAGAAAAATGTCCTCTAACAAACTTAAAGTGGTCCGTGGGCCACCAGTTGAGAATCCCAGTTGCAGCAGGTGTTGTGGCTCCGGACACGTTTAATTTAGTGAATAAAGGAGCAGAAATGGCTCTTTGTATCGAAAAGGTTGCAGACCCCTAGAGTAACATTAAAATTTCTCAAGACAAATGTAGTTTTGCAAAACCTTTATTTACATTGCATAAGACAGTTCTGTCCAACATCTTATGTCTCTGGATAGACAAGTGAGTCCAGCTCCATCCTCCTCGAGTGTTTGTTTGCAAACACATCAACAACGCTCTCAAGGTCAATGTGTTTGCTGTAGTGAATGTGAAGTAGTGCCAGTGAGAGACGCTCCTTCGTCATTGATGCCCGCATGTAGCTGTTCAAGCGACGAAGGGCACTGCGCTCACATTCGCAGGTCACAGGCAGTGTGTAGGCCAGTTGAAGTAGGACGTGCAAGTTGGGGTAAAGGTCTCGGTCACACTCTTTAATGGAACCTGCAGGGGTGTTCGGCCTCTGTGACCCAGGCACTCTGCCGTACCTAGCAGAACAATTATTAAAACAAAATGTTCTGTATAGTAATGTTGTAACATTCAATTTCTAAAATGGGCTTCTCAGGTGCTTAACTTCAAAATAACTTACTTCAACTTCCACCTTGTAATCTCTTGGTCAACAAGTTCTGGACTGGGTAGGTCTTCGGCATACATGCTCACAATCTCTGTGGTGTCCAGATGACGATTGCAGATCACAGATGGCACTAGTCCCAATAGCTGTGGCAGACAGAGCTGAGTACAAAAAAGAAACTTTGTAAGAAACATATTTAAGTTTCAAGTTTTATATGTAATTTTTAACTTGTATGTAATTTTTTTAAATAATTTCTTAGATTTTTATTTGTATGCTGACCTCTGTAATATGTACACAATTGTTCAAAAGTTTTGGGTCAACCACACATTGGATCTCAGACACCTGTGACAAAAACAAAAAACAAAGAACAAACAAAAAAATATTAAATGACAAAGCTGATCATCGTTACTTCTGTCAGCATGGAGGCAGCCATCTTCATCATTCGAAGCACTGGTACACACCAAACTTGCACGGTCTTCATCTAAGATATGACACGTGAATAAGAGATTTTAGAATATTTTTTAGACACTTTTAGCATTTAAATAATCATATCAAAAGATTTAATATTTAGCTAAAAGAATTTACAGAAATACATTCTAAATAAGAAAACATTTGTTCCTGAAATCATTCTAAGACATATTATTGACAAAATCTATTTTACAAGAAGATCTGTTTTATTTATTTATTTTACCTGGAACTCTGTTTCTTTGAAACAAAGTTGTACATTGAAGCGCTGCTCTTTTCCTCTCTGTCCTTCTGCTTGCACCTACCCATGTTGGTATCCAGCACAGAAACCTGAAAAACAGTTTAACATAATATTTAGTATGTAGTAAACAATTTAGTAAGATCTGCTAAGACATTTTGGGTTTCTACAGTATTTGAAAACGTTTTTTTTACTTGTCTTACGTACAAAAACAGTTTTTCTGAATGTTTGTTCTTTTGAAAATTTATCCAAACATTTATTTTTCACCAAATAGGCTATATTATATTCAACACTGCTAAGTTATTGTTTGTATCCTGTCCAAACTAGGCCTGAGGCCTGTAGCTTTTGTTTAGAAAAACATGGACGCTCAGTTTCAGGCTTCCTGTGAGTAACTATCTGTCCTATCACTGTAAACTCAGCTTTAGGGATAGAATGGGGCCGTACTGGTACTAATTTCAGATAAATTACTGTTCCCAACATGGCGGAAATAGCCAAAAACAAGGAAAAAAAACGTGGCGAAAATCGTTGCTACTTAGCTTAGCTTTAGCATGTTTTAGCATTATCCATATCTTATAAAAACGTGACCCACTTCTAATCTCTCTAACATCAAACAGTACTACTTAAAATACACAAATGAACAGTTGAATCAAAAACCACAATGTAATTTTACCGTTTGAATCCACCGTGTTGCCTTCCAAGCCAGGACAGAGTGAACGTTGTCTTCCCCTCACAGTCTCGCGGGAGTTGTAGACGGGACTTCATAGGCAAAGTGGGCGGTTCGTTCGAACCGGGCGAACCCCCCCTGGCTACACCCATGCTCCAAGAGAATGTATTTCAGTTTCAATAAAACTGTTTGAGTGTTGCTGCAGTTATCTGGAGTGAAGAGAAAAAAAATTGTACCTTTGTTTGTTATTTTAAAATATTTTGTATTTAAAATAAGCAAAAATTGTTTGTTTGTACCTCTGTTATTCTAAAAATTTTATTTAAAATAAACAAGAGTTTTTGTTTGTGTACAGAACAATTTTAAAACTGGTAATTCACCATAAAAATGCTGACTTCTCATGATGTTCTATGAGAAAACTCATCTGTTAACGTCTTTTAACCAACAGGGGGCAGATTCAAGTCTTAAACTTATCACGAGGTGACCTTTTCTTTCTACTTCCGGCCGCTAGAGACGGCTTGGTTGACTTCTTGCAGCTTAGCCGTTAGCTTGCGAGTAGCATCTAACAACTCTGTAAAAATATCAACATTGGAAAGAGTTGGAGCCTGTACGTGATAAACGCTTGAACTACGTTCTTGTCAGAGACAAATCTGTCTGATTAGACAGTTTAGATGGCTTCAAATGAGTTTTTAAACTTTCAGTGAAATCTCTGTCTATTCTTGTGTGTGTGAACTGCTTGTCACCCAAAGTGCACCTGGAAATGACGACAAAAATAGGCGGGTCGACGCAGCGCGTCACCAGCTCTTCTACATGAGTGAGGCGGAGCTCGCTACAAAGATACGTGACGTCAACCAATCAATCACAGCGCTTGTAGTTCATTCCCAAGCATTCATGGCGAATGTAGTTTTCTTACCTTTGACCAGTGCAGTGCAGGAAATGACGACGAAGTGGGTTGGTCGCAACAATGTGCGTTTCCAATTCAGCGAATCAGCGCTCGCTACGAGAGTGATTGACAGCTCACAGCCCTCGTTTATCCAATCACAGCTCATAAACAAAACATGTATGACACGTCGTTTTAACGTTAGCTTAGCACAGCAGAGCGCAACTTTATAGACTCTTAATCATCTCAAACGCTTCAAATTAACTCCCCAAAACTCTGAAACATGGCAATCACATTTAAAACAGGCACAACTTAGCTACGCTCAGTAACCAGCACGTCAACTGTAACACGACACGGACTCCCTCGGAGCCGCGTTCAGGTCGGTTCCGTCCACTTTAAAGGAGCAGAATTCGGGTTTCAGAACCACTATCCGACAACGTTCTAACAGTAATATGCTTCTTTGACCTGCTCTAACATGTAAAATACCAGCACAGCAATCTTGTTGATGTTAATAACACTTTTCAGGCAATTTGACGCGGCGGTCAACAAAGCTTTGTAGTTACAGGAGTCTGTATGAACTGGACCGGAACCAGAACCCCCACAGACCACGGGCTGACAAGACCTCACCTAAAATCTTCCAACAGCGTGTAACAGAGTTGAACGAATAACAATCTCTCAGCTTCAAATGATAAAAACATGCAGAATCTGCCTGTCTAGAACATTTCCAGCCAAAATTATTATCCTCAGAGTTTAAAACTGCCAAAATTATCCTCAGAGTTTAAAACTTGGATCCTAATATGCAAACATGACGTTACAGTTCATGAGAGACCACAGATTTATCAATAAACTTTCAGAAACCGGTACGGTGCCACCAGATGTAAAGGATTATGAGGAGGTCAATATTAATACTGACCTCTTTACCTTAATTAATTTACTTATTCAGATTGAATAGTAATTTCACGGATTCTTTCTTTTTCAGTTTACCCAATATTTCTGTGATCTTTATGATGGATAAATAAATAAAGCCATTAAGTGACAGAGACGTTAACTTAGTTTGATATGTCAAAGACACTATCATTTATTTAAAATAAATCAACTAAATTAACACCATTACACTTGATTGACATGATTTCACTTTCTTTCAATTTAACACGTCAGCACATTTAAATTGTAACAACAGACTTCAATACTGGATGTTAAACATATTTAGTCTGAGGGCTCTTTAACTTAATTAGTTTCCAGCTTAGAATTGAGGGAAAGGAGATAGGAGGAAAGATAGAGAGATGGTTTACAGGAAATTGTCTTGAGCATGTTACCAAAAGTGACACTTCCCATCCGACTTCTGCTAAAATCCAGGTACGTTTGTAAACAGCTCTTTACCTTCGACGACGAGTCTGATAAAGAAATGACACCAGCCTTTCAGATGCACAGAGTCCTTCAGGCCCAGCACGTCCGAGCTGGTTCTAGTTTACTTTCAACGTCTCCTGGGTTCCGCTTGAATCATCAGAAAATGC